>JAUOBV010573617.1:0-16061 GCA_032360425.1 Rubia occidens | reverse complement strand
TCATAGAGAGTCTGATCAAGGCGGATCGGTAGCAGGGGGAGCTTGCAAAATCCACACATTGTAATAGAGATAAGTATAGTTGTATGGTGTACTTTGTACTGTATCTCTGATTAGTGGATTTATTCTAAACAGGGCCAGGCCCGCAGACGTAAGTGGATTTCACCGAATTGTGTAACCAAGTTGTGTGACTCGTGCATTATTTACTTTACATACTTGATTAAGTTAGACTATGTTGGAACATAGGTTTGATAGTTAAGCCATAACGATAAAACCATTTTTTCAATAAGATAAAAATTGTTCCCTTTTTAGCGCAAATGTTCCGTCTAAAATGTACGACCAAAAGTTCTTTGAGAACAAGAGTTGAAACTTGTAGATGGGAAATAGATGCATAGGGTTGTAAGGAAACAGGAGAGGGTGCACCGATGAAGGTGAAACAAAATTTTCTTATGATATTTAAATTTCATCTGCCATTTATATTTTGATTCTTGTGTGAGGGGAAAAAATGTAGGTGAGGAGGACGACAGCTCGTATTTGTATAACATGTACAAAAAATAGAACACAAAGGTGCAGATGCTAATACAATTGAGGAAGAAGACTTATGAAATGAAGAAGACTCTAAGGGAAAGTAGGCGCGCGGAGAAGGCCATCCAGAAGCACATTAGGGATTTCCCATTAGATTACATTTTCTAGATTGTCGTAAATTTTTCCACATATGGAATGTTTATTTGAAAACATATGTTGTGTTGTAAATAATCTCCAACATTGTCTTTAGAGCATAGCTAATACTTTTTCCTTCAATGTGATAGCTTGTCCCTAACACTTCATTTGTTGGAATACATATTCTTCAAAGTTCCATAAGACTTCAACTCAAACAATAAATTTCGGAGAAACTTTTGAATTCTTAAACTAGTACGGTTAAGAATAGATTAACTACACACAAGAGCTTCTGAAAGTGTTCACTAATTTAGGTAAGTATGACGAATTGACTTGTAAAATGATTAAAAAAATTAAACCGCATATGGTTCCGATACCGTAAAAGTCATCGTAGTATAAAATGTCAGATGTGTGTTCTAGAACTTCCGATTTCGTCCATACCTCTGGGTTGGAATTTTTGAAGAATGAAATTATTAATTCATCAAACAAAGGGATCTCGGTGTGCTTCCGAATTTGGAATATTCATTGGAGATGACCAAATGGGTTAGAATATTCATTTCCGATCTTGAAACCCTCGTCAGCAATTTTAAATAAAAAACTATATCATTTTTTTGCATCCAAATTTGATTATGTAAAGCAATATAATCAAATTAAAAATATTAACATATTTATTGTCCAAAATGCCTAAACTATTACAATAGTTTGAAGATATTACTACTAGTTTAGTAGGCACAAAACATCACATATGGGAGCGTTTTCTTTTTCACAAGAACAGGTGCAACAATCCGTTTCCTCCCATTCATTATCTCAACCAGATCTTCTGATTGTGTGATTCATTATCTCAACTGCCATTTGGTTATTTTCATCATGCCATTGAACAACCGCATACTCTTCCAACGGCACTTGTTGATATATCAAATCTTCGGAAAGATGGTGAAGCCCAATGAAAACTACATTATACAAAAAAAAACATAAGGGAACCACAATCGAACCATTATTTTGTGCAAAAGGGGAAAAATGTTGGGATTAACACAAATGAAAAAAGAGAGCTTGTCCAAAACGATACTCACTTTTAACCAAAATTCACAAGTTGGTACCCAAATTTTAAATTTGTCTTATAAAGGTACCCGCCTTTTCATTTATGTCTCAAAATGGTACCTTTCAGTAAAAAATGGGAACCAAGTTGGATCAAAATTGTGCAATAATGGTACCCACTTTTAGCTAAAAAGTACCTTTTTGAGACATTTATGAAAAGAGACATTGTCCAAAATAGTACCAACTTTTAATTGAAATTCACAGTTTGTGACCCAAATTTTGAATTCGTCCTTTAAATATACCCGCTTTTTCATTTATGTCTCAGATTGGTACCTTTCAGCTAAAAATGGGTACCAATTTAGATTAAAATTGTGCCACAATGGTACCCACTTTTTGAGACATTAATAAAAAGTGGATACCTCTTCAAAAGAATTTTAAAAATTGAGTATCAAACTGTGAATTTTACTTTAAAATGGCATCATTCCAGAAATTTTCTTTTTTTTAAGAAAAGTATTTTTGACCACTGATAACTTCAAAATAACGGACTATAATATTACTTTTAGAAATTACACGTTACTGAGAATCCAAAAATATCACATGATATCCGTTATTGTATGCAATAAAAAAATTTAAATGGTCAAACATGTGTTAAATTTTTTTGCAGTCAAATGGAACCATGGTCAGAAAACCGGAGGGAGTATTGGACTTTTAGTTTCAATGAGCTTTTTTTAAAAAAAAAGAGAGAGAGAAAAAATTTCCTGTTAGACTAACTAACGGTTTGAACAATAATGAAAAACATCATTACAATAAATTATAGAGTTAAATTATAATTATTTATACTTTGGGATACATTTTAAAGGTTTTTCAAAGTTACATGAATTTCGTTGAAACAAATAAAAAAATCAAATTATTCCATTAGTTACACAATTATAAGAGAGAAAAGTGCATTCTCTTAAAAATAATGAATCAATATGTATAAATAAATAAAAACATATATACACACACATATCATATAGCATTAAGTGCTATAAAAAGAGGACAAAACACTCGAGTGCAGTAGCTGGGCACCTGCACGCCCCCGCCTTTCCGCTTTGGCATCTTTTGGTGTCCTATTGTTTTCATATGTATGAGCTTCTTTAAAAAGTATAAATATAAATACAAATTTAATTAATCGATGGAAAATAAATACTGCCACTTTCAAAATAAATATAGAGTTAGAAGCCCATGTTACCTTTTCTTAAACATGACCAAAACGTGCGTGAGCGGCTGTCGTGCGCACCCAGCCGCTATGCGAAATAATCCCGTCATTTTTTCACATAATGTTAAATGATATTCAATTGAATTAAAATATTTAATTTCTATATTTGAAATTTTAAGACATGGAATAATTTATCTATGAATATTATTAAGCACGTCAAATAAATGGGTGAGAAGGAATAGCATATTTACTTCGGAGATTTATCTCTAGGAATTCTTAACCAAATATGTCATCTACTCTCCGGAATTTTCATAATTTTTAGGCGGTAAAAGATCAACATGTGCATTTCATAGCAGACGACCTCTATGTTGGAACCTATGTGGAACTATTTATGCATTTCGATGGCTTATGCCCTTACCTGAAGTCTTGTTAAAGGGTGAGATTTTATCGGTCAATAAATAAAATCCTCCTTTTGATTCTATCCCATCTAACGACTAAGGAATCAGTGAAAACTAGTGTATTCTTCACCCGATGGATGGGCGACATTGTGGCGGCACACTCATATACTTTATTTTTTGTATTTTGAGAACGGTAAACTGAGCGTACTACAACTGCATTAATCCCCTATTTTGGAGGAGTTTCATGTTCGTGTTGATTATAAATATTTAATTATGTTTGGTAGTGTGATTAGCGAGTGGGTATATTATGTTTAATCAAAAAAGGATTACAGGCTAGAAATGAATTTTCTCAATTATTCTGGGTACAAAGAAGTATTCGGATATTGGATCTCGCTCAGTTATAAAATCATCCAAAGAATAAAATCCAACATTTTGGAAAAAAAATAATCTGAATTAGACCTTGAAATTAAACATAAATAGATCAGTTAAACTTACATGATCTTGAATCATTAACATGTTCGTACAAGACCTAGCTACAAATAAAATTATACCTTTACAAGAAGAAGCAAATGGCAAAAAACAATCCTGCCCTTTCAGGGCAGCAAATGTTGATTTGTCCCTTCTCTCTACAAACACTCAAAATCATATTAGGTGAATTATACGTCTTGAAAGTTAAATAATAACTAATACTGGAAAAAAATAATGTCAACATTCCATTTTTTTGGAGAATTCACACAGATAAAATTAATATATTTTAAAAAATAAAATAAAGGATTGAATAAATATGTACAAATAAATAAATAAAAAAATATATAAACATATAGCATATAGCATTAAATCCTATAAAAAGAGGATAAAACACTAGCATGCAGCAGCTGGGTCCCTGTACGCCCCCGCCTGTCCGCTTTGACGCCCTCTAGCATCCTATTTTTTCATATGTATAAACTACTTTAAAAAGTATAAATATGAACTAAATTTAATTAATTAAAGGAAAAATAAATATTGGCACTTTCAAAATAAATATAGGGTTAAAAGCCCATGCTACTCTTTTCTCAAACATGACCAAAATGTGCGTGAGCAACCGTCATGCGCACCCAGGTCCTAGGCGAAGGAGTCCCGTTCTTTTTTTCAAATAATTTACAAGATATTTGATTCAAATACAATAATTAGTTTCTATATTTGAAATTTTAAAACATGGAATAATTTATTTATGAATATTCTTAAATATGTCAAATATATAGGTGATAACGAAAATCATATTTACTTTGGAGATTAATCTGTTCGGATTCTTAACAAAAATATGTCATCAACTCCACGGTTTTTTCATAACTTTTTAGCGGTAAAAGATCAACATGCGCGTTTCATGGTAGAAGACCTCTATGTTGGAACCTCTGGGGAACTATTTATGCATTTCGATAGCTTATGCCCTAACCTGAAGTCTTGTAACAGGGTGAGAATTTATCGGTCAATGGATGAAATCCTCTTTGTGATTTTATCCTATCTAACGACTGATGAATCTGTGGAAACTTGTGTACTCTTCATCGATGGATGGGCGACATTGTGGCGGCACTCTTATGCTTTATTTTTGTAGTATTTTGAGAACGGTAAACGGAGCGTACTGCAGCTACATCAAGCCCCTGTTTTGGAGGAAATCTGTGTTCGTATTGATTATAGATATTTAACTATGGTTGGTAGTGATTAGTGTGAGGGTATATTATGCTTCATCAACAAGGGTTAAAAGGATGGAAACGGATTTCCTCAATTATTCTGGGTAAAAAAATTGTAGTCCTCATGCATTCGGATATTGGATCTCACATAATTATAAAATCATCCAAAGTATAAAATTCAACATTTGGGACAAAATTAATCTGAATTAAAGCAAGATTTTAAACATAAATATATAAGTTGAACTTGCATGAGCTTGAATCATGAACATGTTGTTGTACTGTACAAGACCTAGGTACAAATTAAATTGTACCTCTCCAAGAAGAAGCAAATGGCATCAAACAACCCTGCCCTTTTAGGGCAGAAAATGTGTATTTGCGTCTTGTCTCCGCAATCACTCAAAATTATATTAGGTGAATTATACGTATTGAAAGTTAAAGAATGACTAATGATCGAAGAATAATGTCAACATCCCATTTTTGGAGAATCCACACAGATAAAATTAATTCATATTTCAAAAAATTAAATAAAGAAATGAATCAATATGTATAAATAAATAATATATGTACGCATATATCATATAGCTCAAAATGTTATCAAAGAGGAAAAAACACTCGCGTGCAAGAGTTGGCCGCCTATACGCCTCCCCCTGTCCGGTTTGATGTCCTTTAGCGTTCTATTTTTTCATATGTATGAACTTCTTTAAAAAAGTATAAACACAAATATAAATTAGATTAATCAAGGGAAACTAAATATTGACACTTTCAAAACAAATATAAGGTTAGAAGCACATGTCACCCTTGAAGGTTATATTAGCACTTTCAAAATAAATATAGCGTTAGAAGCCCATGCTACCCTTTTCTTCAAACATGACCCAAACGTGCGTGAGCGGCCGTCGTGCTCACCCAGCTGATAATCGAAAGAATCCCGTCTTTTTTCCCCATAATCCTATATGATATTTAAATGAAATACAATAATTAATTTCTATAATTGAAATTTCAAAACATGGAACAATTTATCCTTGAAGATTCTTAAGCAAATCAAATATATGGATGAGAAGGAAAAACATACTTACTTCATAGATTTATATGTGCAGATTCTTAACTTTTCATAATTTTTTGGCGGTAAAAGATCAACATGCACGTTTCATAGTAGACGACCTCAACATTTGAACCTCTGGGAAACTATTTATGCATTTTGATTACTTACGCCCTAGCCTGATGTCTTGTAACATGGTGAGATTTTATCGGTCAACGGATGAAATTCTCTTTGTGATTTTTTCCCATCTAACAAGTGAGGAATCTATGGATACTAGTGTACTCTCCACCGATGGATGGGAGACATTGTGGTGGCACACTCCTATACTTTATTTTTGTAGTATTTTGAGAACGGTAGCCAGAGCGTACTGCAGCTGTATCAAGCCCTCATTTTGGTGAAGTTCCGTGTTCATGTTTATTATAGACATTTAACCATGGTTGGTAATGATTAATGTGGGGGTATATTAAGTTCATAAAAGAGGGTTAAAATGATGGAAATAGATTTTCTCAATTATTCTGGGTACAAAGAAGTAGTCCTCATGCATTTGGATATTGGATCTCACATAAATTATAAAAGAACTCATTATAAAATCATCCAAAGTATAAAATCCAACATTTTGTACAAAATTAATCTGTATTAAGGAAATATTTTAAACATAAATAGATCTTTTGAACTTACACGAGCTTGAATCATGAAAATGTTGGTGTACCATACAAGACCTATGTACAAATTAAATTATACCTCTCCAAGATGAAGCAAATGGCATCGACAACCCCGCCCTTTTAGGGCATCAAATGTTAGTTTGTTCCTTGTCTCTACAGACACTCAAAAGCATATTAGGTAAATTATACGTCCTGAAAGTTAAATAATAACTAATACTGGAAGAATAATGTCAGCATTCCATTTTTGGAGAATTCACAAAGATAAAATTAATTCGTGTTTTAAAAAAATAAAGGAATGAATAAAAATGTATAAATAAATAAGTAAATAAATTTTATATATATATATATGTGCATATATCATTTAGCATTAAGTGCTATTAAAGAGGATAAAATACTCGTGTGCAAGAGATGGGCGCCTGCATGTCCCTGCCCGTCCGTTATGGTGCCCTTTAGTGTCCTATTTTTTCATATGTATGAACTGCTTTAAAAAGTATAATTATAAATTAAATTAATGAAGGGAAAATGAATATTGGCACTTTCAAAATATATGTAAGGTTAGAAGCACATGTTACCCTTGAAGGTTATACTGGCACTTTCAAAATAAATATAGGGTTAGAAGCCCATGTTAGCCTTTTCTTAAAACATGACCAAAAAGTGTGTGAGCGGCCGTCGTGCGCACCCAACTGCTACTCAAAAGAATCTCGTCCTTTTTTTCACAGAATGTTATATGATATTTAAATGAAATACAGTAATTAATTTTTATAACTGAAAATTTAAAACATGGAATAATTTATCTTTGAAAATTCTTAAGCACATCAAATATATGGATGAGAAGGAAATACATATTTACTTCACTGATTTATTTGTGGAGATTCTTAAATTTTCATAATTTTTTGGTGGTAGAAGATCAATATGCGAGTTTCATAGTAAATGACCTCGACGTTTGAACCTCTGGGGCACTATTTATGCATTTCGATGGCTTACGCCCAAGCCCGGAGTCTTTTAATTAGGTGAGATTTTATCGGTCAATGGATGAAATTCTCTTTGTGATGTTTTCCCGTCTAACGACTAAGGAATCTATGGAAACAGTATACTCTCCACCGATGGATGGGAGACATTGTGGCAGCGCACTCCTATGCTTGATTTTTGTAGTATTTTGAGAAAGGTAAACGGAGCATACTGCATCAAGCCCCTGTTTTGGTGGAGTGTCGTACTTGTGTTGATTATAGATATTTAACCATGGTTGGTAGTGATTAGTGTGAGGTATATTAAGCTTCATCAAAGAGGGTTAAAAGGATGGATATAGATTTTCTCAATTATTCTGGGTACAAAGAAGTAGTCCCCATGCATTTGGTGTTGGATCTCAATTATAAAATCATCCAAACTATAAAATTCAACATTTTGGACAAAATTAATCTGAATTAAAGAAATATTTTAAACATAAATAGATCACTTGAACTTAAATGAGCTTGAATCATTAACAAGTTGATATATAGTACAAGACCTGGGTACAAATTAAATTATACCTCTCCAAGAAGAAGCAAATGGCCTCAAACAACCCGCCCTTTTAGGGCAGCAAATGTTGATTTGCACCTTATCTCTGCAAACGCTCAAAATTATATTAGGTGAATTATAGGTCTTGAAAGTTAAATAATGTCTAATACTGGAAGAATAATGTCAACATTCCATTTTTGGAGAATCCACAGAAAAAATTAATTCTTATTTTGAAAAATAAAGGAATAAATCAAAATGTATAAATAAATAAATAAACAATACATACGCAGATATCATTTTGCATTAAGTGCCATAAAATAGGACAAAACACTAGCATGCAGCAGCTGGGAGCCTGCATGCCCCCATTTGTTCGCTTTGGTGCTCTTTAGCGTTCTATTTTTTCATATGTATGAAGCTCTTTAAAAATTATAAATATAAATATAAATTAATCAAGGGAAACTAAATATTGGCACTTTAAAAATAAATATAAGCTTAGAAGCACATGTTACCCTTGAAGGTTATATTGACACTTTCAAAATAAATATAGGGTTAGAAGCCCATGTTACCATTTTCTTAAAACATGACCAAACATGCGTGAGCAGCAGTTGTGCGCACCCAGCTGCTGCTCGAAAGAATCCCGTCCTTTTTGTTCACATAATGTTATATGATATTTAAATTAAGTACAATAATTAATTTCTATAATTAAAATTTTAAAACATGGAATAATTTATCTTTGAATATTCTTAAGCACATCAATTATATGGAAGAGAAGGAAAAATATAGTTAGTTCGTAGATTTATCTGTGCATATTCTTATTTTTTCATAATTTTTTACGGTAAAAGATCAACATGCGGGTTTCATAGTAGATGACATCTACGTTTGATCCTCTAGGGAACTATTTATGTATTTTAATGGCTTATGCCCTAGCCTGAAGTCTTGTAACAGGGATATATTTTATTGGTCAATGGATGAAATCCTCTTTGTGATTTTATCCCGTCTAACGACTGAGGAAAGTTGTGAAAACTAGTGTACTCTCCACCCGATAAATGGGCGACATTGTGGCTGTACACTCTTATGCTTTATGTTTGTAGTATTTTGAGAACGGTAAACAGAGCGTACTGCAGCTGCATCAAGCCCGTGTTTTGGAGGAGTTCTGTGTTCATGTTGATTATAGATATTTAATTATGGTTGGTAGTGATTAGTGTGTGAGTATATTATGCTTCATCAAAGAGGGTTAAAAGGTTGTAAATGGATTTTCTCAATTATTATGGGTACAAAGAAGTAGTCCTCATGTATTGGGATATTGAATCTTACATAATTATGAAATCACCCAAAGTATAAAATTCAACATTTTGGACAAAATTAATCTGAATTAAAGCAATATTTTGAACATAAATAGATCATTTTAATTTACATTAGCTTGAATCGTGAACATGTTGATGTACCGTACAAGACCTCGGTACAAATTAAATTATACCTCTGCAAGAAGAAGCATATGGCATCAAACAACTCCTCTCTTTTAGGGCAGCAAATGTTGATTTACGCCTTGTCTCTGCAGACACTCAAAATCATATTAGGAGAATTGTACGTCTTGAAATATAGATAATGATTAATACTGGGGAAAAATCAACATTCCATTTTTTTGGAGAATCTACACATATAAATTTTATTCATATTTCAAATAAATAAAGGAATGAATGAATGAATCAATATGTATAAATAAATACATATGTACATAAATACATGTATATGATATATTCACATATATCATATAACATTAAGAGCTATAAAAGAAGGAAAAACACTCTCGTGCAGCAGCTGGGCGCCTGCATTCCCCTGCCTGTCCGCTTTGACGCCCTAAATTTTCATATGTACGTACTTCTTTAAAAAGTATAAATCTAAATTAAATCAATCAAGGGAAAATAAATATTGGCATTTTCAAAATAAATATAAGGTTAGAAGCACATGTTACCCTTGAAAGTTATATTGACACTTTCAAAATAAATATAGGATTCGAAACCCATGTTAATATTTTCTTAAATATGACCAAATGTGTGTCAAATGTGTGTGAGCGGCCGTCGTGCACACCTAGCTGCTGTGCAAAAGAGTCCCGTTCTTTTTTCACATGATGTTATATGATATTTAAATGAAATACAATGATTAATTTCTATATTGGAAATTATAAAACTTGGAATAATTTATCTATGAAGATTCTTCAGCACATCAAATATATGGGTGAGAAGGAAAAACATATTTACTTCAGAGATTAATCTGTGCAAATTCTTAAAGAAATAATTCATCTACTCTGCGGATTTTTCATAATTTTTTGGCGGTAAAAGATTAACAAGCGCATTTCATAGTACACAACCTCTACGTTAGAACTTCCAGGCAACTATTTATGCAACTTGATGGCTTACACCCTTGCATGATGTTTCGTAACAAGGTGAAATTTTATCAGTCAATGGATGAAATCCTCTTTTTGATCTTATCTCGTCTAACGACTGAGAAAGCTGTGAAAACTAGTGTACTCTCCACCCAATGGATGTGCGACATTGTGGTGGCACACTCCTATGCTTTATTTTTGTAGAATTTTGAGAACGGTAAACGGAACGTACTGCAACCGCATCAAGCCCCTATTTTGGAAGAGTTCTGTGTCCATGTTGATTATAGATATTTAACTATGGTTGGTAGTGTGATTAGCGCGTGGGTATATTATGCTTTATCAAAGAGGGTTAAAATGTTGGAAATGGATTTTCTAAATTATTTTGGGTACAAAGAAGTAGTCCCCATGCATTTGGATATTGGATCTCACGTGATTATAAAATAATCCAAAGTATAAAATCCAACATTTTGGAAAAAATTAATCTGAGTTAAAGCATGACTTAAACATAAAATGGATCAGTTGAACTTACATGAGATTGAATCATTGACATGTTGATGCACCATACAAGACCTAGATACAAATTAAATTATACCTCTCCAAGAAGAAGCAAATGGCATCAAAAAATCTTGCCCTTTTAGCGCACCAAATGTTGATTTGTGTCTTGTCTCTGCAGACATTCAAAATCATATTAATTGAATTATACATCTTGAAAGTTAAATAATGACTAATACAGGAAAATATGTCAACATTCCATTTTTGGAGATTCCAAAAAATAAATAAATCAATCAATCAATATGTACAAATAAATAAATAAATATTATATATACACACATATATCATATAGCATTAAGTGCTATAGAAAGAGGACGAAATACTTGAGTGCAGCAGCTGGGCGTCAGTCTGCCTCCGCCTGTCCGCTTTGGCGTCCTTTGGCGTCCTATTTTTTCATGTATGAAATTATTTTTAAAAGTATAAATATAAATTAAATTAAATTTATAAAATATAAATTAAATTAATTAATGAAAGAAAGAAAAAATATTGGCACTTTCAAAATAAATAGTATAGGGTTAGAAGTACATGTTACCATTGAGAGTTATATTTGTACTTTCAACTATAAATACAGGGTTAGAAGCCCATGTTACCCTTTTCTTAAATATGACCAAAACGTGTGTGAGCAGCTGGCGTGCGCACCCAACTGCTACATGAAAGAGTCGCGTCCTTTTTTTCACATAATGTTATATGACATGTAATGGAAATACAATAATTAATTTCTATATTTAAAATTTTAAAATAAAATAATTTATCTATGAAGATTCTTAACCACATTAGATATATGGCTGAGAAGGAAAAGAATATTTACTTCGCTGATTTATTTGCGTCGATTCTTAACCAAATATTTCTTCTACTCCACAAATTTTTCATAAATTTTTGGCTGTAAATGATCAACATGTGCATTTCTTAGTAGACAGCCTCTATGTTGGAACCTCTAGTGCACTATTTATTCGTTTCAATGGCTTACACCCTAATTTGAAGTCTTGTAACAAGGTGCGATTTCTTCGGTCAATGGATGAAATCCTCCTTGTGATCTTATCCTGTCTAACGACTAAGGAAGTTGTGAAAACTAGTGTACTCTCCACCCGATGCATAGGAGACATTGTGGCGGCATACACCTATGCTTTTTTTATAGTAGTTGCATCAAGCTTCTGTTTTGGATATGTTCTTTGGTCGCGTTGATTATAGATATTTAACTATGCCTGGTAGTGTGAGTAGCACGTGGGTATATTATGCTTTATTAAAGAGGGTTAGAAGGCTGGACATGGATTTTCTCTCTTTTTTGGGTACAAAGAATTATTCCTCATGCATTCGGTTATTGGATATCACATAATTATGAAATCATCCAAAGTATAAAATCAAACATTCTGGACAAAATTTATCTGAATTAAAGGATGATTTTATACATAAATAGATCAATTGAACTAACATGAGTTTGAATCATGAACAAGTTGATTTACCGTACAAGACCGACATATTAAATTATACTTCTCCAAGAAGAAGCAAATGACATCAAACAATCCCGCCCTTTTAGTGTAGCAAATGTTGATCTGCGCCTTGTCTTTGTAGACACTCAAAATCATATTAGGTAAACTATACGTCTTGAAAGTTAAATAATGGCTAATGTTGGAATAAAATGTCAACATTCCATTGTTGGAGAATCCGCACAGATAAAATTATATCATATTTCAAAACTAAAATATAAGAATGAATCAATATGTATAAATAAATTAAATATATATGTACACACATATATTATATAACATTAAGTGTTATAAAAAGGACAAAACACTCACGTGCAGCAGCTGGGCGCCTGCACGCCCCCACCTATTCGCTTTGACACCCTTTGGCATCCTATTTTTTCATATATATGAACTTCTTTAAAAAGTATAAATATAAATATAAACTAATTTTATAAAATATAAATTAAATTAATCAAAGGAAAATAAATATCGGCACTTTCAAAATAAATATAGGGGATAGAAGCACGTGTTACCCTTAAGGGTTATATTGGCACTTTCAAAATAAATATCCATGTTACCATTTTCTTAAGCATGACCCAAACGTGCATGAGTGGCCGGCGTGCGCACCCAGGTGCTACACGAAAGAATCCCATCCTTTTTTCACATAATGTTATATGATATTTAATTTAAATACAATAATTAATTTCTATATTTAAAATTTTAAAATATGGAATAATTCATCTATGAAGATTCTTAACCACATCAGATATATGGGTGAGAAGGAAAAGCATATTTATTCCGCATATTTATCTGCGCGGATTCTTAACCAAATATATCTTCTACTCTGTGGATTTTTCATAATTTTTTGGCAGTGAAAGATCAACATGCGCATTTCTTAGTAGACGGCTTCTATGGTGGAACCTTTGGGGCACTATTTATGCACTTCGATGGTTTACGCCCTAGCTTGAAGTCTTGTAACAAGGTGAGATTTTATTAGTCAATGGATGAAATCCTCCCTGTGATTTTATCATGTCTAACGACTAAGAAGGCTTGAAAACTAGAGTACTCTCCACCCGATGGATGGGCGACATTGTGGCAGCATACTCCTATGCTTTATTTTTGTAGTAACTGCATCAAGCCCCGTTTGGGATAAGTTCCGTGTTCATGTTGATTATAGATATTTAACTATATCTGGTAGTGTGATTAGTGCGTGGGTATATTATGCTTTATCAAAGAGGGTTAAAAGGCTAGAAATCGATTTTCTCAATTTTTCTGGGTACTAAGAAGTAGTCTTCATGCATTTGTTGGATCTCACATAATTATAAAATCGTCCAAAGTATAAAATCCAATATTTTGGACAAAATTAATCTAAATTAAAGAATGATTTTAAAGGATCAGTTGAACTTATATGAATTTGAATCATGAACATGTTGATGTACCTACCGTACAAGACCTACAAATTAAATTATACTTCTCTAAGAAGAAGCAAATGGAATCAAACAACCCCGCCCTTTTAGTGTAGCAAATGTTGATCAACGCCTTGTCTCAGTAGACACGCACAATCATATTAAGTGATTTATACGCCTTGAAAGTTAAAAAATGACTAATAGTGAAAAAAATGTCAACATTCAGTTTTTGGATAACCCATACAAATAAAATTAATTCATAATTTAAAAAATAAAATAAAGGCATGAATCAATATGTATATATATACACCATTGGCCATGAAGTGCTATAAAAAGAGGATATAACTCTAGCGTGTAGGAGCTGGGTGCCTGCACGCCCCCGCTTGTCTGCTTTGGCGCCCTTTGGCATCCTATTTTTTCATATGTATGAACTGCTTTTAAAGTATAAATATAAAGATAAATTTATAAAATATAAATGAAAATAATCAAGGGAAAAAACAATTCAATACTAATCAATTCTAATTGAAATGTTTTCAGATATATTTCATGTATTAATTTGAAATATTTTTAAACTGTCGTCTATTTCGAAACCACATCCGATTTTGGAATTAGCCTCGTAAGTTAAAAAATAGTTGGGTTTTCTAGTTTTGTTGAAACCATAAAATTCAGATCTACCATATCATCCATTCTTCATATGATCACAGATCAACATTCATCTTCAACACAATACAACCACGGTCATCCTCATCTCTTACACTTATGTCAAACTCATCTACAATCAAACCCATAATAATAAGCATTCAAACTATGCATAATTGTTAATCCTTTGGTTGAATTAGGCTAGAGGACTTAATTTAATTATACTATATATGATACAATAGTGACCTGATCACAAACTGTCGGGCATCGATTATTGATCCAGTTGGGGGCTTAGCGTAGTTCCAAAAGTCATGTCCCGTGTTTGTAGTGAACTAATCTAGATAAATTTCTAGGGGGCAATTTATAAGATAATAATGTTCTAATTGGCACAAGATGGGGTTAGAGTGGGTGTTCACGGTGAAGTTCAGGCGAGTCATGCTACTACTATGTTTAATAAATTGCGCGTTAGGATAGGTTTATTAACCACATTAGTGAGGCTAGAGAGGGACTGTGATAGCTCTCCACTAGTTATAACGGGCAGATGTGAGAATTTGACGAGGGGGCAGAACTGGGATATTAGTCATTGTGGGAGTTCTCGGTGAATCACCACATCATGTGATAAGGCATAGAATGGTCAAATTGTTATTATGTATTCATCGAGGACCAAGTTTAAACGTCAATTATGCATTGCAAATGCCCCAAGGTCTTTATTATCATCATTATCTCGTAATCTATATTTGTATTCTTGTAGTTTGCATTTTAACTATATCAAACAACAACCCCCCCACCCGCATTTTCTCTACTCCAACACACAGACTTGGTGATGCTTGTGTGTGAATTACGTGACTCAATCTTTTAAACTCCTAAATCTCCGTGAACGACACTCTAAACTAATTACCGCTATGTACTTTCTAATAGTTAAGAGTGGTAAGGAAGCAACACTATAAAATCTTATTTTTGACTTGCTAGCTCCAGGTGTTATTCATTAAAACGACGACCCCAAGTTATCAATAATATATGTTTAACAGAGCTCTGTCTATGAACTCTGTTTAAAGCTACCCATTCAATTTTCTTTCTTGGTTCGACTTCCAACTAGAACTAGAAAGTAAGAAAACAGTCGAGACGGGGAATGTGGGGTTGGTTCTTGGTTGCAAGTATATGCAGCAGTTGTGTTTTGGTTTCATATTTGGGGTTGATTTCATTATTTTTCTTGATCCCGTGTATCTCGTATACTGATTCAGTTCCACATGTTATGTTAATTTCTATGTTAGCATTTTGATTTTTATGAATTTTTTTAATGAATTTTTGTAAATGGATCTCAGATTTAGGGTTCGTACTTTGTTGGTGAATAAGAACTTATTTAGTTGTAAACCATACTTTGAATGGTATGATTAGTGTAGTATATGTCACTTTTTTGGCAGCTCTACATTGCAGAAATTTTTTCCTTTCAAATTTTTCTCTCTGCAATATAAGT
>JAUOBV010573415.1:0-16067 GCA_032360425.1 Rubia occidens | reverse complement strand
ATCCATCCTATTTGGATGAGATATTTGTAACCCTAATGTAGCCTCATTTAGTGGAAGATTGGGACTACATAGTCTCACAATTTTTTTCGATTTAGGTTTTGTGCGTTACCAAATTTTGGTGTCACACTTTTCTTTATTTTTCATTTTTCATCTTGATCACACAAAGAGGGAAATATCAATTTTCCCAACACTTTGAAGTCGAACCCCGCTTATTCTTACAAGACTTTATGCCTCGACTTTGTTAGGATCCTAATTAAATTACTTCATTCTTTAATGTTGTAATCCTACTCTGGTAGGTGGCTCTCTCCATCATTTTTACTTTGCAACAACATATAAATTATATTACATTCTTCATTTGAATCCCAAAATTATTTTTGACTTTTCAGTCTCACTGAAGTTCTTGATTCACCCCTGCTTCATTAACTACCATGAGACCGTTGTAGTTGTCACCTTGACTACATCCACCATTGTAATTACTAGCAACACTGTTAGAATAGAAGATTCTAGAAACTAGATTAGGGTTTAGATAATTACTTTTATATACCTCATGTACTCTATTTTTTCACTTTGTAATCTAAACCCTAACTCAAGAGGAATCCACTTCTACATGGTATCAAAGCAGTGTTAGAATCCTACTTACTTTCAATTTTGTGGTGACTGCTCGGCCATTTCCAACGATTTTTTTACTTTCAATTTTTCCTCCCTCGGCTTCTCTCTGACACCGTCTTCAACCTAAGCATTGTCTCCGGCATTCTCTCTATTAAACCTTCGTCGGTGACCAGCTCTCATCCCTTTTGGCACATCGATTACTAAATTGCCATCGTCCTAATCTCCCACTTCTCCGGCACCTTCGTGTCTTATGCTCCTTGGGCGCCACCTCTAGCATCTCCTATTTCTATGTTTAATCCGACATGATTTCTACGTGTACAGTCTGCGCTGAACCTTCAAATTTTCCCCTTTCAACGCGTGACTGCCACGCTCCAGCAAGCTGAAGAAGACGAGTGATGTCCTCGTATGCATGAAGTAGAGGATTTATTCCAGTGTGTGTATCACTTGCGCCTACTTATGAGCTTTTTCCTTTCACTGCACATTGTGCTATTACCCTGCCTTGCTCAATGATTTTTGACATTCTCGGCAATCAGCACTATTATTATTTATTCAAAGTCATCTCACTACATTTATGGATTTCTCCAATTCACGCAGAGTTAGTAGCTAGTCCTTTGATTGAGGGATTGTTGATTCTGGTGCAAGTTCTCATATGACTTCTAGTCCTCGTCATCAGGGGGGAAGCGAGGGGGTGCTGGTGCCACCCCTAGGACCGGTGGCCCAAAATTTAGGCCTAGGGGCCACCGGAATCCATGGATTCCGCCTCCTTGAAGTTGTTGCAGCTTTCCGGCCAAGAATGGCTCAAGAAGACAATAAGTCTTGTGATTTTATTTTTTTGTTTCTTCATTAAACAAAACGACATCGTTTTGGTATTTTTTTTATTTTTTGTTTCCTCATTAAACAAAACGACGTCGTTCTGGTTTTAGTGAAACGACATCATTTTGTTTTCTTCAAAGACAAAAAAAGAGATGGCCAATTGGGCTTAAACCCTATTGGCCCAATTACAAAACCCAAATCAAATTGTTAAATTGAAACCATTGTCATCTGAAAATTGCCCCTCTTCCTCCTCCCAGTTTCCGCCTTCCATCCGCCACCGGCTCGCTGGTGTACACCGCCGTCCGGAAAAAAATTCCTCTCTTTTTCACCCCCTCCCTTACATTACATCCTGGTTTAGCCACTGCTCGTAAACTTGAGAAGGTACACCTTTATCATGGTTCTAATTCTATTTATGTGGGCAATGGTGAATCACCATCTATTTTTTTATATTGGTCAGTGTAATATTTCTGACTTGTCTCTTAATGATGTTCTCGTGGTTCCTCAAATTACAATAAATTTACTGCCCATTAGAAAATTACTCTTGATTTACATGTTATTAATATATTTGATGCCAGGTGCATTTTTCAATAAGCACAAGCATGCGAGGGAGATAATGGGTAGGAAATAATCATTCGTGTCTTTATTTTCTTGGTGCCTGACCAGCCCCTCCTAGTGTCACTAATTAATCAATCAAATCCACCAAATTAACTGAGAGGGGAACGCGATCAAAGATAGAGATTTGTATTACTTCTCCACGCTGGAGCTAGACTACCGAAATTGGTAGATAGTGGCAAGTACTGGGGTCGTGCACAGAGATGTTAGAATCTAATAACCAACTACACACATCACCGATCGGGTTATCAATTCGATCGCATGTTAGGAATAATCAGTGTTGGGAAAACATGCATTGGGGGAGGGGGGTTACTAAAACTACAAGTATGAAATTCAACAAAGAATAAACTATATAAACTAGCACTTGGGAAATATTTGCGTAACATGATCAATGTTGTTTTTATCTTCAATTTTATCACATATAAGAACTCTACACCTATTATAGTGTTTGTGACATGTGGTGTCACTAGTGGAAAGAGCTTCATTAAAGACATCCAATCAAAGACACTTTTTTAGGAACTGCCTTTGAATGAGATCAGAATGATGTTCCAAACTTGAATCTGCTTTCGGATCCGATTAAAGGAGGTTCCAAGTTGATCAAAGGCATTTTTTGAGGAACCTCTTTTAATGTACATCAATTAAAGGTGGTTTTACTGCAAAACCACCTTTAATTGGGTGACTTTTGACCCACTTTATAAGAAAATTTTAGGGTTTCTCACCCCTTAACCATTTTCAAACTCACGCCCTCTCTATTCCTCCACAATCGCACAAACCCCCGGTTCCCTATTGCTCACCCCCGGGCTCCTCCCTGCACTACCACATGCTACGAATCCCCCACCCCGCCATCTCATCCCTCTCCAGTGCCATACCAGCCCTCTCTAGCACCACTTGCGCCATCTCATTTCCAGACTCACATGGGCTATCCTCTCCCCAGCGCCACTACGTTATCCTCTCTCCAGCGCCACTGCACTATCTCCTCTCCAGTGCCATCGTGCCACCATGCTTACTTCAGAGCCAATGTGGTTCTTTAACCATTGGTCGATCTCCTCTTCCATCCGTCATTGCTCGCCCTGTACTCCATCTTGCTTTCTCCTTTGACCCAAATCAGTAAAAAAAATTATTAATATTTTTGTTCCTTTAGTTTTTGGTTTGAATAATATGGTTTATCTTTATATTGTGTATTATTTATTGTTGAAGATTTTGAGATCCGTTTGCTATGTTTTGGTTCAATCGAGGCTGCCAGAAACAAGCTTTTTTATAGCCTACTATTCAAGTTCCAAGTTTGGAACTACTTTCAGATTTGATTAAAGGCAGTTTTTGAATCGCTTTTAATTGTTGACAATTAAAGGCAAAACTAGAGAAGTCACCTTAAAAGTAACTTCTCTGTCCGAAGGAAGCTCCTTTAATAGGCCTGGTTTCCACTAGCGTGTGGTCGATGGTCAACACTTCCCTATACTTGTCACATATGGTGCACATGTAGTCTTGCATTAGCATTGCCTCCGTAATTAGGAGAGTACAGCAACATCCCTGCCTACTGTGCAAATCTGAGTCTCCTTTGTGCTATTACATCCCGTGTACTACACCACGAATGCTTCTCCCCAGGCCTAAAAAAGCAAAGGGGGTGAAGCACCATATCGATTGCTCTAGGGTTGAAAAGCTAACCCTAGTTTTCTACTTTAACTATCTCCACCTATAACCCTTCAGACCAACTCTCCAGCTTACTGGCGTGCAGTTGATCGTAACGTTGACTTGGTAGCCCAAGGGCACACACCCACACGGTTTTAGACTATCGTTACCCCAAGCGCATCTAGGTTTCCTTCCCCAGGGGGTATCAATAATTGCACCAACATGAAAGTAGACTATGGTGTGTGCTAACTTAATGTTACAATTGACAGGAACATGAAGAACAAGCCAATATAATAATCACAAAACACATAGAAATGGTTAGATCTAAGAAATCTCACAAACCAAGCATTAATACATGAATACAAATATAATCCCCAAGGTAATTAACTACTCCCTAAGCATTGAACCTATGTATTTCAATGGATTCAACACTTTTGGGCAAAAGAAAAATAAAGAGAAGAAAGGAAAAGAACCTAGAAAGTAGGAAGGGTATTTGCTCTCTCTGACCTACTCTTGAAGATGACAAATTGGCATAAAATTAAACCTAGTAGACAACGGTCCATATATAGAAATAGGGAATTGGGCCTTGAAAAAGGTCATAAAATGGCCTAAAGACCCTTGCAGCCACAATTTGCGTGGGCAGTGGCAAACTGCACAGTCTCTGGAAGCTCGTACGAAATGAGGAGTACGCCATGGCACAGTCCATGCAGCCTCATGCAGGAAGGGCTGCAAAGACTAACACATGTCATTCAACTTCGTTCAAGGCAAGGTTCACGGACCTGCATGGGGCGTGGGCAGCCTTCACTTCTTATTTGCACACACAGTGTCATTTGGTGTGGCAGTGCAGTTCCATCCGTGCCATGGTGCATAGGCTTGCCTCGTGTCACTTGACCAGCCCTTGTGCTGAAGCGGCCTGACACGGGCCATGCCTTGACACGTTTGTGCCGGCATGCTTTAGCATGGGCCTTTCTTTAATCCTTTTTCCTCCAACTTTTCTATTAAACTCCTGCACCCAAAAACATGAAAACCAAGAGTAAAACCGTTCCACAATAATTTTGATGACTATTAATCCTTAAAACACATTCACAAAAATTTCAAGGAAAATTGTGAAAACACTAATATAAAATAGAAAACACCATATTTTTATTGTCTTCCTCAGGAATTATTATTTCATGCATTTTAAAAACGAAGAAAAATGGTTTGATTGGTCACCAGAATCACCATCCTTGACACCGCCAACACCCACATCCTTATGGACGGGTTGCCACATTATCTTCAATTTACCTTTTACCTCTGGAGAGAGATACCAAACATGCCCATCTTTCTCAATGGTAGATACATTTTTGTTGAGTTTGGGAGTAGGAAAGGATTTAGGAGTTTCTAAGTCCTTAACATTCTTCTTTATCCATTGCACGTTAGTGTGAGATATCGGAAGCAAAGGCATCTTTAATCACACTAGAAGACACATGTTCATCAACAAGTGTGTCATCACTAAATTCTTTCATGAATATAGAGTATGCAAGGTTTCTATATTGGGAAACGACTCATCATCATCATCAAGAATTTCATTTAGTCATTTAACATCTTCAGTAATGCAAGAGTTCTTATGTTGAGCGAGTTCTTCACACAAAGTTATGCCTTTACACACAAGAGAGGGATTAGGTGAGCCGTGCTTAGATCTATAAATGTCAAACCCCACCTTATCAATTTCATCCTGTAGGGTTAGTGTTCCCAAATGAACGTCAATATTTGTTCTTGAAGTTTTAAGAAAAGGTCCCCAATAAAAGTGAGGGTGCACCACCGTGGTTGACTACGTCAAGAACATAAAATCCACCAGAAAACACTAGGTTGCCTATCTTAACCATTACGTCTTTAACTAAACTAGAGGGCTAGCTTAGGAGTGATTGGCTAATTGGACGATTACCCTAGTGACATTAAGCTCACCTATGTCTAGGTTCTCATAAAATCAAGAAGGGATAACATTGATAGATGCTCCTAGATCAATCATAGAATTTTTCATCAATTTACCACCTAAAGAAATAAGAATTGAAAAAGCCAGGCCATCACATTTCTTGGGAAAATTTCTTTGAATAAGAGTAGCCACTCCCCCTATTTTCAATTTTCCTAACGTCCTAAGTGGTTTTGTTCCTATTTTTAGTGCATGCAACTTTCAAGAATTTAGCATAAGAATGCACATGCTCAATCAAGTCCAAGATTTGAATGCTAATCTCAACCTTCTCAAAAATCTTACGAATGTGCTCATCATTGGTTGTCACCTCTCGCCTTCCCCTAAGTGCACTTGGGAAAGGTGGCGGAAGATTCACCATCGCCTCGAGTGTTGGAAGTTCCTTGATAGTTACCTCCTCCAAAACCAATTCATTCTCCTCCAAGTTGGTTTTGTTGCTCTCCACGATCAATTCATCCACTTGTAAAATCTCCTTCTCTGGCTCACGCACCTCATTCCCGCTTCTTAGCTTCAAAAGGCTAACATTCCTTTGATTGATCTCCGGTTGGGAAAGAAGCTTGTCGGACTCTTGGGTTTCAAGTCAGCTCACCGAGGTGGCAAGTTGTCAGACTTAAATTTCAAGATTCTTGATGCTTGAAAATGCTCTAGTCCCTAGATCTTTAATCTCTCGCCTTATGTGTTCCTAAAAAACATCATGCTTCTTAGCCAATTGAGATATTTCTTTCAAGATGTTTTCTCAATCCAACTTGTAGAGTGAAGCATTGTTGTTGGAAGGTCCTTCTCCCCTAGGATAGGGTTGGGTGGAGCTTTTCCTCCTCAATTGTACATTTGCATTTGATTCTCCTTGCGCCAACGGAAGTTGAGGTGATCGCGGTACCTTAGGTTGAAGTTATTCACGTAGGAGTATTTCTTTTCACCTTCTTGGTTCCCACAAAACCCTTGTTGTTGCACCCTACCGAACTGCTACCTTGGGCTCTTGTTGGTGATCAAATTATTCCAAGAAGCATTCACCATTCGCATGTCATCATCACACAGCCCCTCGAAGTAATAGTATAACAGATCCCTCTCTTTGAATGGATAATATGGACAGCTTGGCAATAGCCTCTTGAATCATTATCAATACTCGTAGAGGGATTCACTAGAAAACTCAGACATATTAGAGAGTTGTTTCTTCAAACCCTCAGACTTTGAAGATGAGTAGGATTTTTTGAGAAATCTGCGCTTCATATCCATCCAGGAGGTTATGCAACTGGGTGGAAGGTAGTACAACCAATCTTTGGCTGCATCCCAAAGTGAGAATGGAAATGACCTCAAATTTCAGTCTACCTTCGAGACTCCTGACGGTTTCATGTTGGTACAAACTAGATGAAACTCCAACAAGTGCTTGTTTGGATTTTCACAGGCCATTCCATGGAAAGTTGGAAAGCATTGGATCATGCCGCTCTTGAGCTCATAAGTAACATTGGGTGGCAAGGGGGGAAGATGAAAATGGGTTTATTCTCCAAGTTATGAGCCATCAACTCCCTCAAAGTTCGGTTATCTTCTGCCATATCTTCGCTCTCTACAACTACTGAAACTGGTTCTTGTGGAACTCCCAGTTTAGTTCGCATCCTCCTTCATCGCTTACTACATGCGTACTCCGTTGGGTAATGTAAAACTCTTAAGTTAGTGGTACGGGTATGTACCATAAACCGGGAGCAAAATAGTATCCAACTAGAAGAAACACTAACCAAAAAGGTTTGAAGTATCCAGATAACTACCAATAAAGCTCAACAACAAAAACCAACAAAAAAAACAACACAAACTACACAACTAACACGCTATATAAGTTAACTACTAGACCTTTAAACTAACATCCCAAGCAATGGCACCAAAATTTGACCCGCCCCCTCCCGGTAACGCTAATTAATTAATCACGGGAGATCCACCATATTAACCGAAAGAAGAAAGTGATCAAAGAAAGATTTGTATGGTTTCTCCAGTTCCTACTACTATGCTACCAAAAAAGGTAAATAGTAACAAGTACCAGGGTTATACACCGAGATGTTAGGAATGTAATAACTAACTACACACAGCCGCGATCGGGTCATCAATATGATCTTGTGTTAGAAATAATCAGTGTTGGTAAAACAAGCATTGGGGATGGGTGCTAAAACTACAAGCATGCAATTGAACGGAGAATAAATGATATAAACTAGCCCTTAGGGAATATTTGCTTAACATGATTAATGTTGTTTCGATCCCTGATTTCATCACATATAATAAATCAAGACCTGTTCAAGAATTTGTGATACATGGTGTGGTCGATGGTCAACACTTTCCCACACCTATCACGTAAGGTGCGCATGTAATCTTCCAATGACACCACCTTTATACATAGGGGAGTGAAACAATGGCCATGCCTGTTGTGCAGATCTGAGTCTCCTCATGCCATAACATACACCACAAATGTTTCTCCCTATGCCTCTTAAAAGAGTGAATCACCTTATCGGTGGCTCTAGGGTTGCAAAGTTAAACCTAGTATGCCACTCTAACTATCTCTCGTAACCCTTTTGACTAACTCGCTGGCTTACTAGTGCATGGTCGATCGTAACGTTGACTCGGAAACCCATGTGCACACACCCACACTGTTCCGGACTATCTTTACCCTAAGCACATCTAGGCTTGCTTCCTCGGGAGGTATCAATTATTGCACCAATATGAAAGTAGACTACAGTGTGTGCTAACTTAGTGTGGCAATCATGCAATTAGAAAGAACATGAAGAACAAGGAAACATAATAATTACAAAACACATATAAAATAGGTAGATCTTAGAAATCTCACAAAATAAGCATTAATACATGAATACAAATATAGTTCCAAAGTTAATTAACTACTCCCTAAGCATTGAACCCAAGTGTTTCATTGGATTCATCATTTTTTAGCAAAAGAAAAATGAAGAGAAAAAAGGAAAAGAACCTTGAGAGAAGGAAGAGTATTTTCCCTCTCTAGCCTATTCTTGAAGATGAAAAATGGGGAATAAAATTACACTCTAGTCGACAAAGTCCCATATATATAGTAATAGTGAATTAGGCCTTGAAAAAGTTCCAAAATGGCCTAAAAACCCAAGAAACAACAATTTCAGCAGCCAGTGGCAAACGATACTGTCCGTACAGGCTAGTGCAAAATGGGGCATGCATCATGGCACAGTCTAGAAACCTCATGCAGGGTGGGCCGCAAGGACTAACACAGGTCGTGCAGCCTCATGCAAGGAATGACACATGGACCTGTATGAGCTGTGGGTTGGTGCTTGATCCGAAACTTTTGATTTTCGCTACTTGGGTCGTTTGGCGTGGTTCGTCGGCTGGAGGGACCTTTTTCTCATAAAATCTGTGCGGCTCATGTAATTTTTTCACACCCTCTGGGCTGATTTTCACTTTTGGAACTTGAAATGGCACGATTCATAGAAAATGGGATGGTTTGTGCCTATACTTAGCTGTTTGAGAGTGATTTTAAAGCACTGGTATAACGGCACACACGAAGGTGCACACCCCATGAAAGGGCCTTTGCATGACCTGTGTAAAATTTTCACGGGCCATGCTAGCCACTTGCATGGACCGCACATGGTTGGTGTTGGCTTCGTGCTTAGATCGTGTCTACCGGTTGGCCGGTCAACTGGGTTTGCACTGTTTTTCATTCTTGGTCTTCTTGAACTTCGAATCCGTCTTTTCAGGCTCAATTCCATCTACTACCACACTTTTGAGTTTGTGGCATTCAATCTACTACCATTCTCTGTCTTTGATATCTTCTACCGTCCTTGCGAATGACCTATAAATATCTGCTACCACCACCGTGAAGTACAGTCATATATGACATAACTAACTCAACTTGAAAGAACAAAGTTTTAATTTCAAGGAATATTCTTTGATGGGAAAAATGAGAATACCATAGAATAAAATGGGAGGTTGACGATACAAAAATGACATGTTCAGAATTATCGAATAAAAGAATTTTGTAGGAATTGAAAATGAAGCCTGTGACTACTGGCATACCACCATCGATCATGCACACAATCAATCAATGAAGCCTACCGAATAATCCCACCAAGTGGAATTAACTTAGAGAAGACATTGAGCTAGGCTACCTAGACAAAAATGACACTTCCAAAGAGGTCAAGATCGAGAGGGAGCTACCATAACCAGTCATGTCCAGAGGTATTTACATGCTCAAAAAGTAAAAGACCACATTTTCTAGGTTGGTACAGGACGTGCGAGGTGTAGACCCCGCTATTGCAATACATTGCCTAAACATAGACCCATCGGTCAAGCCGGTCCGACAAAAATAGATACTCTTTGCCAACGACAGACAAAAATCTATAGAGAACAAGGTCAACACCCTTATACAAACAGGCAGACTAAGAGAATTCATATATCCAACATGGTTTGCCAACCCACTCATTGTTTAAAAAACAGACACAGGATAACGGATGTGCATAAATTACATAAATTTGAACCGATACTGCCCAAAAGATTTCTGCCCCTTGTCGTAGATCGTCCAACTAGTAGAAGCAATCTCAAGATATAAAGCCATGGTATTTCTTGATGTGTATAATAGATACCACCAAATCTACACAACTATAATGATAGATTTTGTACAACTAAAGTGAAGGCTGGAGACCTAGTCCTACACAAAAATGAAGCCACTCATGCCGAAAAGATAGGGAAGTTATGACTTACCTTAGAAGGCTCATATAAAATCATATAGGTATACAAGTCTAATGGTTACTCCATGGCTCAGATGATTGATACACATACCCCAAATATGTGACACGCTACTCAACCTTAGGAAATACACTTGTAAACCTACAATTCCTATATGGATGTATTGTACAAAGGTATCAATATCATTGCCGACTAGGCTTTACATGTTCAACAAACAAAATGATTGTGGATGTGCATACATAAATGAAAATCACCTACGCTTTCCCAAAACAAGGGCAACCTCCACCCCGTGACTTTAGAAAGTAAATCACATGCGACTTTGCAAAAATAAGGGCAGCGCCTAACCCCGCGACTTAAGATGGAAAATAAACTATGCCATTGCAAAATAAGGTCAATGCCCCACCCATGACTTAAGCAGGAAAATGAAATGCAGCTTTGCAAAAGAAAGGAAATGCCCCACCCCGCCACTTAAACATGCAAATCACCTCTGGCTTTGCAAAACAAGGGCAACGCCCCACCTCGCCACTTACGCATGCGAATCACCTACACCTTTAAATAATAAAGATATCGCTCCACCCTACGACTGAAGCAGGAAAATCACACATGGCTTTGGGGAAAAAAGGCAACACCCACCCTGCGACTTAAACGGAAAAATCACCCGTGGCTTTGCAAAATAAGAACAACGCCTCACCCCACGACTTAAGCTGGAAAATCACATGCAGCTTTGAGAAATAAGGCCCACGCCCCACCTCGCGACTAAAGTAGAAAAACCACCTGCAACTTTGCAAAAATAAAGGTAATACCCCACCCCGCGACTTAAGCAGGAAAATCACCCGCAACTTTGGAAGATAATAGAACAACCCCCTTTTCACACCCCAGGCATAAGGTTGATACAGCCTCAACTCAAAACACAAAACATGGGGGCCGCAATAAAAAATTGAAGAATCCAATATAAATATAAGACGATATTGAGGTCTCGTCTTACACCCTAGCAATGGGAAATCCTAAGGTACAACTTCTCTACTACTTCTAGCACTACCCTGCTTCTAAAATAATGGTAAGTAAATAATCCATACGCCCATCAGTGCGATGATTTCTCTAGCCCAACAGCCACATTCTAGCCAGCATTTTTGTTTATAATAAACCTTCAAGTCATTGAATGGACCCTACTCCTTACGATCAATCTGATAACTCATTAGCTGCACAATCTTCGCATACTGATCCATGGATTGGCACAAAGCATCGTTATCATCATAATTATGATGTATGCCCATCTTTATGGATGAATATCCACAAAAGCCAATACTACGGCGGAGCCAGACACCCCAACTAACTCTTTACGGATATGATGAATATCCATGAAAGATGAAGAAAAGGCTTCTACGCCATATTCAAGCTTTGTTTCTCATCGACAATCCGGTTGTTAGTCTCTTCTAGATTCATGTTCAAGGCCACTTGTGACTCATACTTAGACTTCCACATCAAAGTCGAACATGAGTGGACGATAACTCTCCTTCACAGCATCCAGCATGTCCAGACAAAAATTGAGGTTATATCATTCATCATATGCTTCAAGTTCAATTCTTTTGGCGTAAATTATTCTATTTGTCAAAAAACAAAAGGTTGAATCTTTATACGGGTTGTGAAGATTGTGTTAGAGGTTTATTTTGTAAATTGTGTTTTCTACTATTGTTGTGAGTATAGTTCCATGTATAACTTATGAGGAGTTCTAGGCACATATGATGTTTTATTCTAGACGTCTATGTTTTTTCTTCTGGAAACGATCTTTAATGACCAACGTCGGCCACTAGCTGTCGTCCCATCTGACAATATAACCGATAAGTGACCAACGTTGGTCACTTATGACATTTTGTTTTAGGATATTTTAGAGAAATCAATCCTTGACTAACTGTAGTGGAAATCGTTATGTCATGAATTAGGACGTGTAGGAACAACTGAAAGGATACAATATAATTGAGATTTGTCGACCACTACGTTCGAAATGACATCAATGGATGACACTAAATTTATGCAACAACATGTTGTAAGTATATGATTCTAGTACATTTCATTTGCACATTGATTGTTTCTAAAATCATCTTTGCTTTGTATGAAATTGTAGTAATGGAGCGAAGACAATTATCAATGAACTTTCAACGTACTCTTAAAATAAGTTCATCGCAGTTGACTATTTATGTTGTGGTAAAGTAGTTGCACCAAGTCTTTCAATGAAATACCTTAATACTAATGTATTATAGTGGATATCGATTCTAAATAATATTCATGTAATACCGATATAAACATTTCTTATGTATTATTGTGAACCTCTTTATACAGATTATGTAATGGAGATTAACTTTCGGTGGTGAACTTCAATTGAGACTATTTTAGTACTTCTTTGTAGTTATTATACATTTTTAGTAAGTTATTAAATCGATAATTGTGTGATGGGCTTCTATTTTGCTCGAGCTTACCATTATTTAATATTAAGTCTTATGTTAATTCACCATCGGTTCAACCGAAACCAAGTTATCAACATTGACTCTGTCATAGGTAGAAACAACATAAAAATTCCAATCCAACCGACGTCATTCACTAACATAACCGACGTTGGCCAACCTCATGATCCTCAATTTAATGACTGCTGTTGACCTTGATGCTCAGTTGAAGGTGAGGAGGTGTATTGTGGCAAAGAGGTGAAGGGTCAATAGTGAGAAGGTGTGCGGTGGTGACGATGTGTTGATACAGCATTTTCTGGGAGAAGCTTAGGCTATGGCAGCATTTTCTGGACGAAGCTTAGGCGATGAAGATGAAAGAACTGAGGTGGCATTTTTTGAGAGACGAGGCAGCATTTTTTGACAGACGGTGTTTTTCGAGAGTTGATAGAGAGGAGGTGGAGTGGAGGTGGAGAGAGGTATTGAGGCTGGGAAGGAGAGTGGCTGCGAGCACTGAAAAAAGAAGAAAGTCTTAGGAAAATAATGTGAGTTAAACCCTAAACCTTTTATAGGTGGACTAAATAATTCAAGGAAGTCAGTTCATTAAAGGCGGTTCTACAATAGAACCGTCTTGAATTGATGTTTTATAAAGGCGGTGAAGAACCGCCTTTAATGAAATGTGAAACACCTTTAATATAAGAAAGAGCTAAATTTACCAAGTTCCAAAATCAAAACCTATCTTTAAAGGCGGTTCTTTAAGAACTGCCTTTAATGAAATTTGGAACGCCATTAATATAACAGAGCGCTAAAATTACCAAGTTCCGATATTTAAACCTATCTTTAATGGCGGTTCCTAACAAATATGAAGGAACCGCCTTTGATTGCTGCATGTAATGAATGACTCTCCACTAGTGAAGGAACTAGATTAAAAGCATAAATAAGATAAATAACACAAGAATATATGGAAAAATAACAAGAAAAATAGGATAATAACTTAACATTTATATAAACCACTATTGAACTCGGTTCCACTGTCTATTCAACCAATGTCGGTCACTTTTCTTAACCAATTTCCGTTTAATCTATTCAGCGAAATCGGGTGAAACAGGTGGCTGACGTTAGTTGATTGAATTTTTTAATTGAAAAAAATACATAATTCAAATTATTCTGACGTCGGTCAACCTTAGGCTGCAGTGTCGATTGGATCAATGTCGGTCACCCATCAGTCCTACTTTTTACATCGACTTTTTAAACTTTTTACCTCGATTATTTCATAACCGAGGTAAAAGGTACACTCTTTACCTCGTTTATTTAATTGAAATAAATAATACTATTTACTTCGGTTTTTCAAATAACAGATGTAAAATAACTTTTACGCCGGTTATTTGCCAAAAAATCAAATAATCGAGGTAAAAAACCCAAAATATAAAGTGAGTGTAACTTGTCCTAACCATCTAAATATTTGTTAGCCATCAAATTTAATCCTTGAGTAATAAATAATCCTTCAAGCTTTAAAATTTAAAAACAAAAATTCATTACAAACACAGACGAAGTTTCATATGAAATAGTCCAAAGAGAAGAGAAATAGTTTACTCAGTCATTGATACGATGAAGAAACAAAATGAATTTAATAATTTCAATCCAGAGAAGGCGGTTCATCCCAGAAGGTCTCAACCATCCAAGCAGTGTCCTCGTCTTCGCCGGCCTTTTCTTCTCCCACTGATGGCATTGCAGGTTGTTGCTGAAAACCTATCTCAGGGGATTCCAATGTTTGCTGGGGTGGATCATTTTGAGTCGGCGCAGAGAAAACCCGGGGAGAAGTTGGAGCAGGTTCCTCGATTTCAACATTACTAAATCCCAAAGATGTGTATTCTGGGTAAGAATCAGGCATCTTCTCCGGCATCGAAGTTTTGCTATAGCTCTTGGTATTTTCAGTTGCCTTCTTATCCTTTTTCGCCTGCTTATCCTTTCGAAGACGGTATTTCTAAAATATCATAAGATAAAAAGAATCAATCACAGTCTTTATGTGTATGTTGTAGAAAAGGAAAAGATAAAAAGAATCGATAATCACCTGCAAATGGCTGGAAACATGCTCCCTTTTTAACCCCTTAACGCCCATAAATTTAACTATTTCTCCTGGGACAGGATCTGAAATTGAAAAACCAAATCAAGGGTTACCAGTTAAACAATAATAAGGAGAAAAAACACTGAAAGCATATCTGTAACGTAGAATTGAACCAAAAGTTGTTCTTACTGTCTAGGGTATGTAAGGCTTTCAGAAATAATAAGTCCAACACATCTGTCCAGACAACCCTATCCTTCTTCTCGGAAGCATCTTCCTCATTGCTCTCTTCAATCGCAGGCTTAACTGATGGTATTAAGGAATAATAATATTACTTGTAATTGTGATTAGATTAAAATTCCTTTTCTAGTCTATCATAGGTCTTTTGTACAAGTATATAATACACCCAGATAATGAATAACAAACAACATCATTACCCCGTAAATATTCTTCATGGTATCAGAGCCTAAAATCCTGAAACCTAATACCATAAATTTTCCGTCCTAAATTTTCCACAAACACTGCTACTATCGTCCGCACGTGGTCCCGTGCTGCCGATACGAGCCGCTGTTTTTTATTATTAAAAAAAAAGGTCTTCCTTTGTCCTCCAACCGACGATTATCATCGGAAAACTCTCCTGCTCGTTGCTGGCGACTGTCCTCCAGCGCCGACGCTTCCCTCCAGCACCAGCGATCTTCTCCGACTTTCTCTCCGGCTTCCTCCACCACCGACGTTTCCCTCCGCGAATCCGGCGACTCTGTCCTCCACCGCCGACGTTTCTCTCCATCACCGTCAATCCTCTCAGTTTGCTGATATCAGCTTGACGGTCTCTGGAACGCGAATCTGGCGACTCCATTCTCCGGCCAGCTCTCCAGTTTCCGGCAGTGTCCAGTGAATCTTCCAGCGCGTCAGATCCACGAGCGCCCGCAGATGTCTAGCGCGTGATTACACGCGCCAGCAAGTGTCCCAGGCAGAAGGTGTCCAGCGCGTGTAAGCGTGTGGTTCCATGCGCGCTTCAGGTTTTGCGGAAAAAATTGCACGCTCCCTCCAAGTTGTCCCGTTTTATTTGTTTATTTATAAATAAATAAATAGTGTTATGGCTTTTTCAATTCTCCGATCTGATTTCGGTACTTCTCTGTCTGACAACCAATGGATTACGGTTCTTCATTTATTTAATCAGTTAAATTACCCTCACGGGTCAGGTAAACCTACCTTACCTTGGATTCTCGATTCGGGAGCCTCG
>JAUOBV010573218.1:0-25678 GCA_032360425.1 Rubia occidens | reverse complement strand
AGTATGATCAACTGCGTCGGAACACTTGTCTGGAGTGCAATAAAGTACACAATGGTTGCTGAACCGCCGTTTAAGAAACTTTACAATTCACTTTAGTTTTCGAAACATGTGCTTAGAGTGCACTAAAGTAGATGCGGCGGTTGAACCGTAGTCTAAGAAATCCAACAAAAATAAGTAGAGGCATTCTCGTAAGAGGCACCGCCTTGGAAGTGCATTTACTAAGTCCCTTCCGAAGTCCAAACTAGTGTCTATAGTGCACTGAATTAAGAAATTCGGAAAATTATTTCACTTTATTATGTCTCTCCTTCAAAGCAGCAACCTTTTTCATTTCCTTATTTTTTCATTCTCCCATCTTTCCTTTCTTCCCTCCTTACTTTTTCTCCCCTCTTTCCCCAAATCTAAAAATTCATCTTTTTTATTTTTAAATTTGACTCCACAACGACGGCTTCATATTTGAAGAATGCGTGGCCATAAAATTCATATCATTATGGTATGGTTTCTTCTTTGTGTTGAACTTATTACAGGTAAACCCACCTGTAAATTTTGGTATATGTTATTTTGTAAAGTAGCTATTGATGATTATTGTTTGAATGTTTCTTATTATGGGTTTGATTGTAGGTGAGTTTAATATGAGTGTAAGATATGAGGATTATTGTGGTTGTGATTTGTTAAATGTCGATATACGTTCATGATGATACATGGGCCTTGACCCTTCGAGGCCTGCGAGCTTCGAGCATGGATAGCATCTAACGTCCAATCTGAGGCCCATAAAGGGACGCGTGATCCATTCTTAATTAAAGACATTACAGAGTCCTACAAGGAAGCTATCTCATGTATACCAATTATACATGAGATATCATACGAATCAAACAAGGAAAAAGGGATCAAACCCTAGAGAATATCAAATTCTCTTCTCTATAAATACACAGGTTTGGTACACTTTATGATCATTATGATTACTCTGGGAAAAAGGCTTATACTAACTTAAGCATCTGAGTATTTACCCCCCGGATACCGGGGGCTTTGTCTTGTAGATCTGACGTGATTCTGGGATCACGATGAGAGATCTACTTTAGTGACAAGGTGGCTTCATCATCCAATACCGCATGTTCATATGATCAACGTCGGTCAATTTGATGGAAAACTGACATCGTTGATGAAAATGGCCGGCATCACCGATGAAAATGACCGACCTCACTCATGGATTTGAGTTGACCAACTGAAGTGCATTAATATAGAGCGACGTTGCTTGTGCATTCGATTTGATCGAAGTCATTCTTGATCATCCTCTTCGGTCATAATGTAAACCAACCAAAGTCGCACTACAATCGGTCCTGATTTTGGTTAAATAATTTTTCCTCGGTTTTTTAGAGAAAAATTTAAGCTAAAGATGACCTTTTACCTGAGTTCTGAACCGCGGTAAAAAGAGAACTTTTTACTCCGCCATTATTTATCTTGGTTGTTTTATGACAAAATATCGAGGTAAAAATTGCCCCACACCCAGGTAAAAACTCTTGTTTCTTGTAGTGCACTACTCCATTTCTTCATAAAAATTTTTGAATACAAAATATTTCAGTGTATTATTAACTACGCTTCGGACTATGCATTTACTATTTTTATCGAGAATCAATTAGACAAAAAATTATCAACAAGCAATACACTGCAAGTTAATATCAAATGGGGTTGAAGTTTTAGAATATCTCGATTTAAAGTAGTCATATTGATGCATTACTATAACTTTTATTGGATTTATAATTTATATTACTATAGACGATCAGTTTTGTTGACATTGAATTTAGATATTCTTGCACTAGGCTAGATGTCTCACTTGTTGTAATTATTGGCAATATCTATATTTCTCTTAAAAGATATGAATGAATTATTATTTTTAAAAAATAAACAGTGAACAATTAAAAAATTTACAGGAAAGATAAAGTAACAAGTATATTTAGTAATTTATTCAAAATTTTGGTATATGTGGATAACAAAAAATGCGTTTAAAAAATTATAATCTCATTCTGATTCCCGAAAATTGAGTTATAAATATGTTTACAATTGTGTAAAATATCTTTCACAATGCCGAAAACTATCTAGCTATAAATACAAAATTTTAAGTGAGCTCATTATACAATCACTGATTCCATTAGCGAAACAATACTCATCGAAAACAATGTGACTAGTATTACCAATCACTTATCTTTTTTGGTTGTTGTTACTCTAATTTGTAATGGCATGGCTAATGTAACACAATGTACTCATCATATACTTTCAGTATCTTCTTGAATGGATGTTACTTGTGCTAAGGAAAACATTGCGATCGATGCATTATATTTTGAAATGAGTAAAAAGATTTTGTTTTGTCATTGTCATTGTTATTATCTTTTCCAGTATTATTTTCTAAAAAAATCATTGAGAATTTATTGAGTTTTTTTACAAATAGGAACGGCTCAACCATGCACTTTTAAGAACCTAGACATTGCTCAGAAAAGAACCTGTTCAAAAGTCGGTGACAAGGCGGAGTGGGAGGTGACAGTGCACAACAACTGCATATGTACTCAAGAAGAAGTAAAACTTTCATCTCCAAAAACTTTCAGACGACATAACCAGTTTACCCAAAAATTCTTTCAAAACTAGAAGATAGTTTGTATCTTCTTATCAATGGTGGTCCAATTCATTTTAGAGAATCGGTCACATTTAGGTAAGCTTCAGACAGAGAATATGAATTAAAAGGTCACGACAGTCAAATAGCATGCTCTTAATTAGCTTTCTACTGCCAGATTGCCACAATGGGTGTCTTGAGTTTTTGTCATCCTATGGAAGATTGGATGAATCTGTTAAACAATCATGTTCTTGTTTGACACACGAGTTCTGGCTGTATGAGTTTTTACCTAATTAATATACAACTCCTTGAATTATAAGCTATATAGAGAAGTGATCCAAAAATTTATTGCTAGTTATTTAGTTTTTAAAAATAAATGTGTGAATTTAAACACACCCCCAGATATGCAAAAGTGAAAATTTTCAACGGTCTAATATTGGGTCTTATTAATTGAAATCCCCAATAATCCAAACCTTATTCTTAATAATATGAAAAAATTATCATAATTAAAGAAAGTGGCTAAATGTCAGTTATGGGGAAGAGAAAATGGAGGAGAATTTCTATTCATATTCAGTTACCCGATTTCTCATTTTTTAAACAAATTTATAACTATATATACATATATTATATTTTAAAGTAACTTTGTATATTAGGAACATAAAATAGAAAATAACTTTCCTTTTCCAAAGATCTTAAAATGATGATATTTATGTTTAGGAAAAAGAACCTTGTTGGGATGATAGGCTGAATCAAGTTGATGCCGTTTGTTGGGTGATGGAAGCTGGATAAAATTCAAAGGATGAAAAAGGTTAAGCGTAGAAAGACGGTCCTGTTGGATATTATTGTTTTGGTTTGTAGTGTTTGTTATGATTTAGACCAATTAAATATATTTTATTGTTATATTTTGGTATTAAATCACATTATGATAGTTATTTTTTCGTTGATGATGATATGAGTTTCGTTGAGTTTTCAATGTTATTACAATAATTTCTCATCACGGGAGGCCGTCGTCGTGCCTCTCAAAGATACAATTTATAAAGCCCTAATGTGGGTAACTACTAGAGCATAGCTAGTGGCAAGTAAGGGTCGTCCACAGGGAAAAAGGATTCAATGAAGTATTAAACGTAGCTAAAAAGCACACAAATATATCACTCTAATTGTGTTGTAACAAATGGGGGGGGGGGTTTGAAAAATACTACAACTACTTCTATCGACTAAATCAACAAGAAACTAGCACAGTGGAAGAAAATAATATTATAACAAGTTTTGGGTGCGATTGTTTTACATTTCTAGTTATCCATTGATCATAGATTAATTATCCTATCATGAATTCACAATATATTGCGGAGAACTTGTCAATGCTTTTCAGGTGAAGACTTCTCTCACCTCTCCTCGGTTATATCTAGAAAGGGCGATTGGCACCACCCAATATCCTTTACCCTTGGGTCACTCTAAAAGATCGGTATCATCGAATACACCGACAATAGCCATAAACATAGAGACTCAACACAACTAATACAATATAGTACATGTGAGAAATATAGAAATAGAACAATATATTTCCTAATAACGACTACGAGGATAGACCTTCAAGCTAGATGTTATTAGTGAGCCACATTATATTTAGGAAAACTCATTCAAATTCATCCTAAACCTAAGACATTTCTTCAATCCACAATTATAATTAGTTGGCAAACCCAGTATGTGTAATTGTAGTAACTGGACAAGTAGAATTATCATTGGACTTTCGAAGTATAAATGAATGGACTTGTCATTTATTGTTGTTGACGCTATAAAAAGATAATGATATGGAGATTGAATACCATTAATAGTTTGTTTCACAATTTTAGTATTTTAAACTAACATTTTTTTATTTTAAGTTTGTAATATTTTATTGAAGTCGTGGTTTTGTCAAGTGCTTCTATTTCACGTGAATTGAAAATAAAATAAATATTGTGATGTTTTAACAATATTTGTAGCATATGATAATATACGTACACTGTTGACGCTGTTGTGCTAAATCACTAACATTTACATGCCCATACCTCATGTTTATACGATCGACGTCAGTTAATTTTATAGAAGACTGACATCGTCAATGACAATGTCTGACATCACCAATGAAAATGACCGACCTCGCTCACACAAGTCTTCATCCAAGTTGAAGTTCTAGAATATCCCTATTTGACGTAGTCATATTGATGTGTTACTATAACTTTTATTGGATTTATAATTTATAATGGTATAGACCATCAGACTAGTTGTTATTTAATTTAGATATCATTGCACTAGGTTGGCTAGATGTCAGTTTCACTTATTGAATTATTGTCAGTGGCCCTTTTTCTCGCAAAATATATGAATGAATTAATTTTTTTTCCACAATTTGAAACTATACATGATTGATACAGTAAGAAGATATATTTAATAATTTATTCAAATTTTTGGTATATATGGATTAAAAGAATCATATTTTAAAAAATTATAATCTCATTCTGAATCCAGAAAATTGAGTTATAAATATGTTTACAATGGTGTAAAATATCATTTCATAATGCCTAAAACTATCTAGCTATAAATACAAAAGTTTAGGTGAGCTCATGACACAATCACTTATTCCACTAGCTAAACAATATTCTTCGAAACCAATACGACTAGTATTATCAATATCTTCTCTTTTCTGGTGGTTGTTAATCTAATTAGTAAAGGTTTGGCTAGTGTAAGACAAAGTAATCACATTAAAAGAAATAGGACCTTTTACTTCGATTCTACCGGACTTTTTGCCTCTGTTTTTAGTCCAAAAAATAGCAAGGTAAATACTACCGTATTAATATTTTTCTTATCGCGGTTCAGAATCGAGGTAAAAGTTTATTTTACCGCAATTTTGGACCGATGTCGGTAGGTTTTGTGACCGACATCAGTCCAAGCAACCAGGCTGACTGTAGGCGACCATAGCTAAGACTTCGTTTAGATTGATATCATCATGCATAAGGGTCATAGCAATGAGGCAGATAGTAGGAGAGGATAGTTGTGACTTCGTGCACATCGACATCGTGGGTAAATGAGAGCAACATTGTAAACACTTGTATGCGACATCGCATACTCTTGGGCACCCACGTCGTGTGCCTTCTCACATGGAAGGCTAATAAATACGATGTTGTTTTGTGTGGCTGACATTGGAAAAAAATGAAGCAGGTTTATGCAAGGTGTCATTTCTTCACCGTTTTGTGCGATGTCATGGATAAATTGTGGTGACATCGGTTCTAGTACAATATTATAATAGTTTTTTAAAATTTAAACATCACCAATGGTGAGAGGGTATTTTATTGGGTTCCCCTAACCCATAAAAGAGTGGTAAAATGTTAAAACAAAGTGTAAATAGTTCATTTTAAAACTATCATACACCAAATATAGGCATATCATATCCACATTATGAACCCTATTCCTTTTTCCTCTTCTGAAGTTAGGAAAAGAATAGGCCCAATCTTATGTCGAGGTAGAAAAATGGTCTTCTACTTTCTTGCCTCGACCCCCTATGTCGACAAGAAAAGGTGACCTTCCGTTTTAACCCTTTGCACACTATTCCCCATGGAATAATGTACTTAACTTGCTAATGAAGATGATAACATTGGAGCTTGTATTTTTTGCATCCACTCCTGCTTAATGAACTTTGAAATGATCAGAAAGCAATCTGTAACTGTGAGCATCCAGATCCAATTCCTCCCAAGTTCCTTTTTAGTCATAAAAAATAATCCTGAGTAGTTGTCTTCCTCCATTTATCCTCACTCGAAGTAAACCACAACAGTATCTAATCCAGGAAATTATCCTTTTGAGGCTCTAATGTATGGGAACTCTCTAGCATCTAACATGACTGGTCCTTTAACATTTTGTGGTTATGAATCTTGCTGGAATATGTGATAAATTTTTGTAGAACTAGCAAGCTTAGCTAATGCATCAGCCACATAATTTGATTTTCTATATATGATTTTAAATGAAAAAGAAGACTAACCTGAAAGATTCCATATTGCTCTGTTCAGATTAGTAAACCTCCAAGGGATCTTAAACTCTCTCGTTATCATCTTCAGCAAAATTAGAGAATCCACTTCTACTTGGATGTCAATTAACCCATTAAATAAAGTTGTTTCATGCCAAAAATCAGAGCTTTGATCTCAGCCTCCATACTATCAGTATGCTGAAGATACAATGCCTTTACTATAAAAACTTGTCCTTGCTAATTTCTGATCACTAATCATTTTCTTGCATCTCCAGACTTTAAGGCTGAGCCATCTGTGTTTAGTTTTGTTTCTTTATGAGGTAGTCTCCAAGCTACTTGTTTCACCTGTAAAACAAAATTCACTTAATCCAAAGAGAACAAAGATGGAAGTATCTTTTGTTCTTCACCTTTTTTCCATTTTATTCCATGAATTTTCAAAATCATCCTTATCATATCTATTATCTGAGAACATATTTTCTCCATTATCATATAAGCACTTATTTCTAGTATACTATATGAACCATGCAGTAACAGATGAAAGCAATCTTATACAAACCTCTTCAGTTTTAGATTTGAATTCCATATGACAATAATGGAAGATTCTGTCCCAGAGGTTCTGAAAGAATAATTTTCCCACATGAAAAACTATATTCAATCTGTCCCATCTTATCTTTGTGCATTCACAACCATTAAATATATGATGCAACTCATCTGAATATTTCTTTCATAACAGGAATACAGATGGCAAGTGAATATTAAAATCCTCAAGTATATCATCGACAGGTAGAATCCAGTTTAGTACACATCAAATGAAAACACTAATTTTATTTAGAACAAACTCGGACCATAGATGTATATATGAAGGAACCTGATCTTTTTCCTGTCTCATGAGATTATAATCTTATTTTTAAGAAAAAATAACAGTACTTTCAGGCTTCCAAATCAAAACATCTTCATAATTTTCAAAAAAGAGGGAAATATATAGATATGTAATCAAGGAAATCAAATGGAGGTCCAAGTTTGATGATGTCATAGTGGAATTCCAAATTATAGAAGAAATCAGAAATTGTAAGGCCGGGATAAGGAATTTTTAAATCAGAATCCAATAAATCTATCAAAGCCTCTTTGTTAACCAATTAGAGTTCCAAAAACATACTTTGCCCTCTCCTACCTGCAAAAATGTATTAGCTTGGCAATATCATGCACTTCATTTATTGTTTTTCCAAGTTATATATTTTTAGAGGTAGTCTGGGAATGACCACATGAACAGAGTCCATAGGCTACTTCTAGTTTGGATTTTCCACCATAGTTTTAAAGAGAAACACTTGATGACTAAATGCAAAATTTTAACATTCTGACTATTCTCTAAAACATGAAAACTTAAATTAGACCAGGATCTCCAAGTGTTCTTTTAGCCAAACTCCGAAGTGCCCTAAAAGAATTTTGCAAAAAAGACATGTAGTCTATCAATAATCTCTACTGTAGGTTTAATGCCGACTAGAATATGTAAGGGAATTGCTGATAGATAGTGTTTTATCATTATTAATCTACCTTCCTGATTCAATTATTTATTCTGCCACATCAAAATTCCAGCAGCCATCTTTTCAAAAAATTCTGAAAGTAGCTATGCTTTGTCCTTCCTATGATTATCAGACATCCCAGATATTTGAATGGAAAGGAACTAGCATCAATACTTGTTAAGAGAGGAATAAGGTTCCTTTGATATGGCTTTCAATGCTAACACACACAGAGAGACGGAGAGAGAGAAGATTTAGAAAAAAATATTTTTTGGCCAGTGGCACTTTCATGAATAGTAAGAAATTTCCTCAGATTTCACAAACTAGTTATGTTAGCTTTTTTAAAAACCACTGTATCATCGGCAAAAGAAAGATGGATAATTTTTTGGGCTGATTGTGGAAATTTGAAGTAATTAATTCTTGATTGATTGAAAAGAAAACTAAGGTTTCTTGGAAAAAAATTCAGTGCGAAGAATACACAAGTATGGGGATAGAGAATCCCCTTGCTCAATTCCCCTTGAATCTTTAAAGAAGTCGAACGTTTTACCATTCAGAAGAACAAAAACATTAGTAGATGCTATATTTTTTATGATATTCTTTACTATTAAGCCATGAAATCCAATTTTTAGAAGCATTGTCTTCATAAAAGACCAAGAAATCCTATCAAAGGTTTTCATCATATCCAATTTGAAAATTACATTGTAACCTCCTGATTTGTTATTTAAAAAATTTGCCATTTCCCTCATTAACAAAACATTATCAACAAATTCCATGCCTTTTAAAAAGCAGATTTTTTAGGAGAGATGTGACTATGCATTATAGGTTTCAGTCTCTCAGTATACATTCTTGAAAAATATTTATTCTATAAATTTGAGAGACTTATTGGCATTTCATCACTGAAAGTAGAACAAACTTTCTTCTTTGGTATAAAAACAATTAAAGCCGCAGCTATGGCTCTAGGAATAGGAACGCCAAAAAGGAATTCAAAAATTGCATTTTTATGATCATCAACAATGATATCCCTGCATTCAATGTAGAATTTACCTAGGAATCCATTTGGTCCAGGAGCTGCATTTCCATCCATTTTAAAAACTAGTATCTTGATGTCTTCTATGCTAATTCCTTCAATTAAATTGGAATTCATTTGATCTTTTATAATTTTTGGGATACTCTACAATAAAGCATATGCTTTTGTACCTTGAATGTAACTATTTTCATCTTTTAACAGGTTAGAGAAAAAAAAATGACAACTTCAGCTCCTATTTCATCAGGTTTTTTCATCCAAAGACCCTGGCTGGACTTAATTTCTGAAATAGCTTGTCTAGCATGTTTGGCTTTGCAGAGGCATGAAATTTTTTGAATTAGAGTCCCTTACTTTTAGCCATTTAACCCTTTCCTATTGTTCCCAAACAATTTCTCCCTTGTAAATGCCAAAGTAAATGTAGCTCTATCTTTATTAAGTTCATATTTGGAATGTTCAAAGTTTTCCAGCTGATGTTAAATTTCTTTCATTAAAAATTCTTTTTCAACTTCTATAACTTTAACCTAGATATTTCCAAAAACATTTAAGTTCCATTATTTTAAAATTCCTTTAAGCCTTTTGAGTTTAATCAAAAAATTTATCATACCAAAACCATTACATGGAAGACTCTAGTTTACTGAGACTAAGTTTTTAAAGTCATTACGTGTTGTCTAGAAAATTTGAAACTTAAAAGGTTTAGGACCTGAGGAATAGTTAAAGTTAGCCAAGTTAACCAAAAAAGGATAATGATCAGAGGGATGTCTGGATGTTACACTAATGGATGTATTAGGAAATAGATTTAAAAAAGAGTCATTTACAAGCCCCCTTTCAAGTCTTTTCCAAACATTACAATTTCTAACCCCTGGCCAAGTAAAGTTATTTCCAGTAGTAGGTAATTCAAGAAGCTGATTTTCCTTAATGAAAACATTAAAATCCATCATACAATTAAAAATTGGGATGGCATTGGCCTATATATTTAGTTGGTACAATGGTTTTGTTGTCCTGGCCAAAGTGGGTATGTAGCTTCCCTATTATGCCTTCTATACACAAAAGCTGAGTCCCAAGTAAATGATATGGATTATGTTTTAACTTAGCTAATAAAATTTGGTCATGTACTAATTTCACACTGACATTAAAGTCGCCTGGCCAAAAAATCCATATTTTATCCCTGGGATCACTATAATAATAATAATTATTTCCAAGTTTAAAACCAATGGATGGAATTTGATCAGCTTTTAACATTGGTTCAATCAGAACAAGTAATGATACATTAGGTTTCCTCTTTATATTCTTGACTTTAAGTTGAGTTTTATGATTCTTAATACCTCTTATATTCCAAACACAAATATTGAAAGACACCATTTAGATATTAAGAGATTCAGCATCAATCTGAGATCTTGTTTTCATAGTTTTAGGCATACTTGTATAATCTTACTTCCTGTACTTTCTATTAGTTGCAGCCTCATTTTATGATATTGATATCTCTATATCCAAACTACTACTTTCTTCATTTATCAGATTATTAAATATGTTTTGAACCAAAAGATTTGGTTCTAGAATAATGTCTCCTGAGTAATCCTTATTAGCTTTATCAGTTAACCATTGCCCCCTTGAGGTCAAATCAATGTCATCAATTAAAATTCAATCCTCAGGTGACAAAACACCAGAATCTAATCCCTTATCTTTACATAAACTATCCTAATAGTCTTTCAGATTCAACATCATGGCTTTCTTCTGAAGTTGTATCTCATGATCTATCTGACCTTCTACAAATTCCGCAATTGAAGTACTAAGAACTTTCTCCTAAGTAGAGGAATGGATTTTAGTATGGGGAGTTTGAAGAAGATTATTTTCTTCGGACGCATTAGCATAGTAATTAGAAGAATTATCATTAGCATCAGGAGCATTATCATTAACACTGATGTTATCAGTCACAAGTACAACTTGATTTTTATTTTCTTCCACAGAGACATCTTCCGCATCAATAATTTTAGCATTTTTCTCAGATGCTGATCTCACAACAAAAGGTGTGGTGTTTGAGACATCTTCAATTTGAATAGAAACAACTACATAACCATTAAGTTTTTTTCCTAATTTGAGAATATATATTTTCTTAGTATTAAAAATTCCTGATTTTGTTCAGCATTAACATTAGCATTCACCTTTACAAGAATCAATACTTTATATTTATTAAATTTAACAGAAGAAGGAATAAGATTTTCTACTTGCTTACCCTGATCATCAGTTCTAGGCCTCCAAACCTGGATTTATCTATAACTGATCAACACTGTAAGAATTAGTATATGACCCAATTTTAAGCATTTATTACAGTAATCAGGAATACCTTCATATTCCAAATATTTCCAAATACCTTCAGAAGTTGAACAATACACTCTCTCTCTCTCTCAGAGGCTGAGTTATATAAATTTCACGCACACCTTTGCTACATGAGGCCTGGTTCTATTTAGGGTTGCTTTTTCAATATTTACTGGATGTCCAATTAGACTACAATTAGAGAGAGTCACATAGGAATTGAGAATTTGTTGGGGAAGGCCATACATCGCCACCCAAACAGGTACAGTATGGGAATCTAAATTCAAATCAAAGTGGGGAACCCATTTAGTAATCCTCAAAGAATAAGATCCAAAATTCCATACATTTTGCATCCAACATCTTTGGTAACCATTCGAGAGAGTGAAGTGAATGAGAACTTGATGATTATCAAGCAGATGGATCTCGGCGTGTCCTTTAAAACCAGCGATCTAAAAGTCACACCAGAGTTTTTCTAATTGAGGCTTGCTCCTTGCAATTTTTTTGACTAATGTCAGCTTTAATGGAAAATCTAGCTTCTCAAACTCTTCATCAGAGAAGCTAAGTCATGGTTCCCCTTGATTTTCAATTAGCTACTTTTGAATGAAGAGAACTCTGAACTCTTTCAGATTGGGATTCAGAGACTTGGATTGCAGGTTTTGATGAGGCCAGCTTTTGAGTGTATGAGAATGGCTGTTGTGCATTTGAATCGGATTGGATCCTTGGCGCCGCCGAAAACTTGGTCGGAAATATGACTCCCAGAAATTTGGAGTAAAGGCCAATGACACCTATACTTGGTGTTTTTTGCCCACAGTACCGTTCAAAAGAAAGTCAAATTAAATACAATATGCCAATTTCACAATATTATAATAACTTAATATTTGATGACACAACCAATCGTTCATTGATAACCATTACATGTTATTTAATATTCCACAACTCGTGAAATTTTTAAACATCATACAACAATCCATTGTTGTTCAATTAGTGTTGAAAACAATGACATGTTAAAAAACCCACATAACTTGGATATATATTTACCAACACATGTTATAAAATATATTAAAATACATAAGGTTTATATGAAATTGAAACATTAATTATATTGAACCTCCCTTTTGTACCTTGTATGGCATTAACACCGATAGGGGAATTAGGGAAATGACAAGTACATTCATCTAAACACTGAAAGTCCATCGATAACTCTCTTTGTCCTATTACAACCAATACACATGAATCAAAATTTATGTTAGAATTGGGAAGTCACAAAACGATGTACACAAAATATAGTCATGCACAGACGATATTAATCTAAACATGGAAAAATTACCTGATCTGCTATAAAGAGACGTCGCATGCTGGAGAGACCAAAATCACAAAGTCCGACTAATGGGCGACGTCGGACATTCACAGATATTTCAAACATTTCCTATCCTATGCAACGTTGCTCAACCATCGGTCTAATATCGTGTGAGATGATTAACTGCGATCGATGTCACACATTCAACATGTATTCATACGAAGATGTGATTATTGTCCACAATTAGCCCTAACATAAGCCTTTTTTACCTCATTTTTTCAGAAAAATTGAGGTAGAAATGACCTTTTACCTCACTTTTGAACCGCGGTACAAGGTGGACTTTTTAACACTGCCATTATTTATCTTGGTTATTTTATGACAAAAACCGACTTAAAAGGTCACATGAGCGAGGTAAAAAGTCTTGTTTCTTGTAGTGCACTACTCCATTTCTTCCTAACCAAGATTTTGAATACAAATGATTTCACTGTGTTATTGACTGCGCTTCGGGCTATGCATTTTGTTATTCTTATCGAGTATCAGTTAGACAAAAAATATCATCAAGCAATACACTGCAGGTTAATATACAATGGGGTTGAAGTTCTAGAATATCCCTATTTAACCTAGTCATATTGATGCTTTACTATAACTTTTATTGGATTTATAATTTATAATAGTATAGACGATCAACCTAGCTGATATTGAATTTAGATATTTTTGCACTAGGTTGGATGGATGTCAATTCCACTTAGTATAATTATTGTCAATGGCTATTTTTCTCTCAAAATATATGAATGAATTATTTTTTTAAAAAATAAACAGCATACAATTCAAAAATATACATGAAAGATACAGTAAGAAGATATATTTAATAATTTATTCAAATTTTTGGTATGTGTGGATAATAAAAGGCACATTTTAAAAATTATAATCTCATTCTGGTTCCTGAAAATTGAATTATAAATATGTTTACAATTGTGTAAAATATCTTTCCATAATGCCTAAAACTATCTAGCTATAAATACAAAAGCTTAAGTGAGCTCATGACACAATCACTGATTCCATTAGCGAAACTATACTCATTGAAACCAATATGACTAAGTGTTACCAATCTCTTATATTTTTTGGTTGTTACTCTAATTTGTAAAGGAATGGCTAATGTAAGATAATGCAATCATTATATACTTTCAATATCTTCTTGAATGGAAGTCACCTGTGCCAAAGAAAACATTGCGATCGATCCATTGTATTTTGAAATGAGAAAAAGGATTTTGTTTTGACATTGTTATTATGTTTTCTATTGTTATTTTTTAGAAATTTTCATTGAAAATTCACGAGTTCTTTGAAAATATGAACTGCTCAACCATGCACATTTAAGAATCTACACATTGCTCAGAAAAGTACCGGTTCAATAGTCGGCTGCAAGGCAGAGTTGGAGGTGACAATGTACAACACTGCATGTGTACTCTAGTTGAAGTGAAACTTTCCACTCCCGGTTTTCAGACAACATAAACCGTTGACCCAAAAATTCTATCAAAACTAAAAGATAGTTTGTATCTTCTTATGAATGGTGGTCCGATTTATTTTAGAGAATCGGTCATATTTAAGTATGCTACAGACTGAGAATATGAATTTATGGGTCATGACAGGTAAACAGAAACCTCTTAATTAGTTTTCTAGAGCCAATTACCACAATGGGTGTTTCTATTTTTTGTCATCCAATAGCACATTGGATGAATCTGTTAAACAATCGTGTTCGTGTTTGACACACGAGTTATAGCTGTACGATTTTTCACCTAATTAATATAATTTCTGCCCCTTAAATTATAAGGTATTTAGAGAAGTGATCCAAAAAATTATTGCTAGTAATTTAGATTTTAACAAATAAATGTGGGAATTTCAACACACCCCACACAAGCAAAAGTGAAAATTTTAACGATATTATATTGGGTCTTATTAAATTGAAATCCCCAATAATCCAATCCGTATTCTCAATAACATTAAAAAAATAGCACAATTAAAGAAAGTTTCTAAATGTCAGTTATGATGAAGAAAAAACGGAGAAGAATTTCCGTTCATACTCAGTTGCTTAATTTTTCAGTTTTTAAATTCAATTTATAACTATATATATTTGTTATATTTTAAAGTAACTTTGTATATTATGAACATAAAAGTGACAATAACTTTCCTTTTCCAAAGGCCTTAAATTGAAGACATTTCTGTTTAAGAAGAAGAGCCTTGTAATGATGATATTTTGAATTGGCCTCATTCAAAATTCTAAGACTGAATCAAGTTGATATTGTGGGTTGGGTGATGGAAGTTGGATGAAAATCAAAGGATGGGAAAGGTTAAGTGTAGAAAGATAGTCTTCTTGGATATTATTGTTTTGATTTTGATTTGTAGCGTTTGTTATGATTTAGACCTATTAAATATATTTTACTATTGTAATTTTCTATTAAATTATATCCTTTTGATAGTAATTTTTTCACTACATTATTACATGAGTTTTGTTGAGTTTTTAATGTTATAACTATTATATGTTATTATGGGAGGCCGTCGTTGTGCCTCTCAAAAATATAATTTATAAAGCCCGAATGCGGCTAAATATTAGAGAGTAGCTAATAGCAAGTAAGGGTCGTCCACAGAGAAAAGAAATTCAATCAATTATAAAATGTAGCTAAAAAGCACAAAAATATATCACTCTAATTGTGTGGTAACAAATGGGGGGTGGGGAGGAGGGGGTTGGTTTTTGAAAAACACTATGACTAGTTCAATCGACTAAATCAACAAGAAACTAGCACAGCGGATGAAAATAAGATTATAACAAGTTTTGGGTGCAATTGGTTTACATTTCTAGTTATCCATTGATCATAGATTAATTATTCTATCATGCATTGACAATATACTGTGGAGAATATGTCAACACCTTTCGAATGAAGAAATCCCTCACCTCTCTTCGGTTATATCTAGAAAGTGCGATCGGAGACAGACAATATTCCTTACCCTCGGGTCACTCTAGAAGATCGGAATCTTAGAATACCCCGACAATAGTAATAAAATAGGAGACCCAACATAACTAAGACAATGCACTACAAGTGAGAAACATAGAGATAACACAATTATATTTCCTAATAACAACTACGAGAATCGACCTTAATACTAGATGCTACTAGTGAGCCACGTGATAATTAGGAAAACCCATTCCTAAACCTAAGACATTTCTTCAATCGACAATTATAATTAGTTGTCAAAGCCAATATGTGTAATTGTAGTAACAGAACAAGTAGAATTATCAATGGACTTTCGATGTATAGATGAATGGACTTGTCATTTATTTTTGTTAACGCTGGAAAAAGATTATGATATGGAGATTGAATACCATTAATAGTTCGTATCATGATTCTGTATTTTAAACTAACAGTTTTTCTTTTAAGTTTGTAATATGTTATTTAAGTGGTGGTTGTGTCAAGTGCTTCTATTCACATGAATTGAAAATAAATATAAAAATACACGGATGTTTTAGCAATATTACAGCATCGAATATTAAATAACATTGCGATCGAGTATAAGGTACGATAATATATGTAAACTGCTGATGCTGCTGTGCTAAATTAACAACATCGTACAGGCCGATACCGCCTGTTCATACGATCGACGTCGGTCAATCTCATGGAAGACTGACATCGTCGATCACTATGACTGACATCACCGATAAAAATTACCGACCTCTCCCACACATTCGAGTTGAGCGACCGAAGTGTATTAATATAGAGCGACGTTGCTTTTGCATTTGATTTGATCGAAGTCACTCTTTATCATCATCGAAGTCACTCTTTATCATCATCATCATCATCAGTCATAATATAAACCAACCACCATCGCACTACAATCACTTATGGTTTTGGTTAAATAACTTTTAACTCCCCTTTTCAGAAAACTTGAGGTAAAAATTACCCTTTACCTCAGTTTTGAATTGCGATGAAAAGTGAACTTTTTACTCCACCACTATTTACCTCAGTTAATGTATGACAAAATATCAAGGTAAAAAGTGTTCCAGAACCGAGGTATAATGTCTTGGTTCTTGTAGTGCTCTTCTCCAATTCTTCCTAACCAAAAAGTTTGAATACAAAAGATTTCACTATATTATTGTTTGCACTTCGGACAATGCATTTTATTATTCTTATCGAGAATCAACCGGAAAAAAATAATCAACAAGCAATACATCAGAAGTTAATATCAAATGGGGTTGAAGTTCTATAATATCTCAATTTAAAGTAGTCATATTGATGCTTTACTATAACTTTTATTGCATTTATAATTTATAATAGTATAAACGATGAGTCTAGTTGACATTGAATTTAGATATTCATGCAATAGGTTGGTTGGATGTGAATTCCACTTACTGTAATTATAGTCAATGGTCATTTTCTCTCACCATATATGAATGAATGATTTTTTTTCTAAAAACAATAAACAGTCTACAATTTGAAACTATATATGATTTATACAGGAAGAAGATATATTTAGTAATTTATTCAAATTTTTGATATATATGGATAACAAAAAACATATTTTTTAAAATTATAATTTCATTATGATTCCGAAAAATAGAGTTAAAAACATGTTTATAACTGCGTAAAATATCATTCCATAATACCTAAAACTATGTACAAATAAATACAAAAGTTCGGATGAGCTCATGACACAATCATTGATTCCACTATCTAAAAAATATTCTTCGTAACCAATATTACTAGTATTATCAATCTTTTTTTTTGTGGTTGTTCCTCTAATTAGTAAAGGTATGGCTAATTCAAGACAATGTAATCACACTACAAGAAATAGGATCTACAGGACATTTTACCTCGGTGTTTAGTCCCAAAATAACCAAGGTAAATACTACTGCATTAAAAATTTTTTTACCTTGGTTCAGAACGTAGGTAAAAAGTTTCTCTTACCTCAATATTGGACCGACTTCGGCTGGTTTTGTGTCCGGCTTCAGTCCAAGCAATAAGGTCGACGATAAGCAACTATAACTTTGACTTCATTTAGGTTAACGCCGGCATGCATATGGACTAATTTCGGTCATAGCAATATGGCGGGCACTAGAAAAGGGCACTGCAACTTTATGGAAACTGACGTCTCGGGTAAATAAGAGTGATCTCTCAAACGTCGGTATGTGACATCGAATGCTTTTCTGCACCCCCGTCGTGTGAATAGTAACATGGAAGAAAAATGAATATGACGTTGTTTTGTATGGATGACATCGCAAAAAATATCGAAGTCATTTTATGCTACATGAATAAGGTGTTGTTTCTTCACCGGCTTGTGCGATATTGCGGATAAATTGTAGAGGCATCGGTTCTAGTAAAATAATATAATATTTAGTATTAGATGACACAAACAATTAATCATCGATAACCGTAACATATCGTTGTTTAATATTCCATAACTTGTGAAATTGTTAAACGTCATACGACAATCAATTGTTGTTCAATTAATGTGGGAAACAATGGAATGTTAAAAAACCCACATAACTTGAATACATATTACCGATACATGTTATAATATATTAAAATACATAAGGTTTATATAAAATTAAAACATTAATTATATTGAACCTCCCTTGTGTACGTTGTACGACATTAACACTGTCAAGGGAACTAGGGAAATGACAAGTACGTCCATTTACACGCTGAAAGTCAATTGATAACTCACTTTGTCCTATTACAACAAATACACATGAATCAAAATTTATGTTAGAATTGCAAAGTGACCAAATGATGTACACATTATATAGTCATACACAGACGACATTAATCCTAATATGGAAAAAGTACATGATCTGCTCTAAAGCGACGTCGCATGCTGGAGAGACTGAAATTGCATAGTTTGACTGATGGGCGACATCGAACATTTATAGATATTTTTATCATTTCCTAGCCTATGCAATGTTAGTCAGCGTTTGTTCCAATATCTTATGGGATGATTAAATGTGATCAATGTTACATATTCAAACCGCGTTCCTATGAATGTGATTATTTTCCACAATTAGCCCTAATCTAAGCCTTTTTTTCCTCACGCCTTACAAATGTGACATTATATTGGAAACAAAAATAATATATACTATATAACATGTAACATAATCATCCCACTTCATTAAAATATTCAAATATTTGTCAATGAGAAAAAAACATATAAAAGGTATATGTTAATAAAATTAGTTAATGAACATGGAATGGATGGAAAACTATCTCAATTAATTTGAACCCAGAGATGCGCCATCCTTGGATTCTTGTTGATGTTTGAGAGAAACAATTTGAATAAGCTCTTAATTGGTTGTAGTGGTGTGAATAGAAATGATGGTGTGGAGCTGGGTTTGGAGGAAGTGCATTGGAAATGGAAAATGGGTGTTGGTGCTGAATATTATTACCATGAAAAAGGGATCGGAAACTAAGCATTGGTTTTGTATGAGAAGGTACTAATCAGTTTCCGAGCTAGGAAATTAAGTTTCCAAGCTTGTGTCCCATTTCTGTCCTGAATCTGGAAATTTATAAGTGCACATTTTTTGCTAAGAAAATATTTCCGGAATCGGAAACCTTTCATGGATCACTTGTGAAGAGCCGAATATGTTTTTCGAACTCAGAAAGTTAAATGACTTTCATATGAAAAATAATTTCTTCCAAAATGTACGAACCCTACTAGGTTACAAACTCTCTAAACCATCCAAGATAACATTTGATATCCGATAACTTACTACTTATGTTTCCTTTTCTTGGTCACCACCTTCTTTGACTTTTTCTTCCTACGTGTGATATTCCCCTTACCGTCTATCCACATTCCTTGATCATGGTCACTATGGCCCACAAAACTGTGAAGACTACGATCCTCCTCCTCGAGCAACATGACTTCTTCTAATCCACAACTTGCTATATGGAATCCATAGCTAATTATTTCGTCTAAGCTATTTTCTTCAACGAAAGCACATTTTCCTTCGATAACAATCTCCCACCTAGGATCAACAGGATCTCTGACATAGAAAACTTGAAGCGCTTGAGACGCCAATATAAAGGGGTCGTTCTTTCATCCAACCCAAATTTATCGACTAGGGTAAAGCCCAAATCCTCGGTGCTCTGCCCATTGTTAATATCAACCCACTGATATTCAAACACTGGGACATGCATACTAACATAGTCAAACTCCCAAATTTCAGAAATTGTGCAAAAGTAGCACTTAAGGGCATACTGCAGATTGCCATCACCCCCATTTCCAACGTACAATGCTTGAGAGACATGAGAAATCCCATGTTTTGAGTGACACTCTTATCATCCATTGATTTCTTGGTAGAAGTAAACCCATTGATGTCATAACCATCCTATGAAATAACGGTCCCTAGTGGTCTATGAGCCAACCATTTAGCCTTCGATGGATGTTCGCCGACATCACTTTATTTTCGCAACCATGACGAAAATGTCCTAGTATGCAATTGAAAAGACCTGAGCCTCATTGAAATTAGGGTAGCCCACTTATATAGAACTACATCCTCGTGATTGCATATAACATAAAGATGGGGAGATGAGAAATCTTTTGCACTTGGATTAAATAGTTTCCGCTGTCTCACCCCCAAACCTTCCTTTGTGTCTACTGATTGGAATACCTACTGATTCAACTTCATTCATATAATTAGTACAAAACTCAATGGCCTCTTCTATCACGTATCATTGCACAATGCTAGCATCTAGGATAAACCAATATTTCACAAAATTATTGACTATTTTTATGTATCTCTCAAACGAGTACATCTATCTGAGAAAAATCGGACCACATAGCTTTATCTCCCTCACCAAGTGGAAAATCAAGTGGACCATAATGTAAAAAAATGAGGGAGGGAAATACATTTCTATATGGCAAGGAACTTTCAATAATCATTACCTTGCAACCCATCCAGCTTTGATACGCTAATAATTTTGCGACAAATGGATTTGAAAAAAAAACAAAGCTTCGTGATGCACAATATTACATGAGAGGGAAATGTATATGGAATGGAAATGTCATTCAATTCCTAAATGAGGTTGTGACAATCGTGTGACTTCAAGCCACCTAACCTCAAATACTCGACTGCTACACAACTACTTAAGTTGGACGAGTATGTAAGGGGAACTTTCACATTACTAAGGGTCTCACAAAAAGATTTCTTCTCTGATTACGACATTGAAGAGCAAGTAGGGGGGCATATAACATTCTTTGTCTATCCTTCAATGTAGCCTAGCCTTCAATCTGTCCCAATAAGAGAATCAAATCTAGCCTACCCTTCAATCCGTCTTAACCAGAGAATCTAATCTAGACTAGCCTTCAATCTAGCCTTGCGATGACCCAACTCAACCAAATCTAGCCTAGCCTTCAATCCATCCTCTGTCTTCCCATGGTTATTTCACAACTTTCCAACCAGAGAATCACAAACATTCTTCTCAATGTGTAAAATATGAAGACAATGTCTAACAACCAAATGCTCCCAATAAGTTAGGTTAAAAAAGGTGTAGCATTTCCTCCAACTACCTTCAACGTAAGCTTTTTTTTTCTTCTTTCTAAAATCATTTGGCAAATTCTTTATACTTTCATAAATTTGTGTACCTGATTGTGGCACCGTAGTAATGTGTGCCTCCACTGAACTATTTTTTTCCATTGAACTATTTTTTAAATTTTTCTGAACAATTTTTTGGCAAATTCTCCCATTGAAATATTTTTTCTCCAATCGCCATGGATGCCCCTCATGAAGAAATTTCCTGTGCCCTTGATAAACGGTCTTACAACCGTATTTTAATTGACAAAAATTGGTTTCCTTCTCACAAACTGGACAAGCAAAGTGGCCTTTCACAGAATACCCAGACAAATTCCCATATGCTAGCATATTGTTAATTGGGCAAAATAACATCGCTTTAAGAGTGAATAAATCTTCACCAAAACCATAATACTCTCGAACACCCTCATTAAAAAAAAGTCAGAGGTGTAAGATACACATCAATATCATTACCAGGCTTCGTCGGACCTATTATCACCAAGGACAACAACACATACTTACGTTTCATGGTCAACCAAGAAGGAAGGTTATATATGACCAACATTACAGGCCAAGAGCTATGTGTGTTATTCATATTATCGAAAAGATTCATATCGTTTGTACATAATCCTAACATCAAATTCTGAGACTCGTTCCCAAACTCAGGGTATAGAGTATCGACTTTCTTCCATTGTTTTCCCTCTGAAGTGTGTCTTATCACATGATCTGCCGGTCGGACCCTTTCCGCATTCAAACGCAACAACTTTGTATCTTTCCTACAAGCAAACACCTTTTTGAAACGAGGAATGACCGTGAGGTACCATGACTTTTGCAGGTGTCTTCTTCTTTGATTTCAATGGTTCTTCAGCACCCACCTCAATCGCACCTCTCTTCAACTTGTACCAAGCCTCGCCGCATACCAGACAAGATTCTCTATCATTTTCTACTTCCCCATTATACTATAAACAATTGTTTGGGCAAGTATGTATTTTTTGCAATTCCAATCTCATTGGGCATAGTAATTTTGGCGGCATACAACCTATCATACCTTAAATTACCCTCGGGAAACAAATTCCTAAACAACTCTAGAGCTTCGGTCACCGAATTATCTGTCCATCCAAATTTTACTTTCAAGTTCATTATCTGTAAAGTCGCACCCAAGACCGAGTTCTTCGAACCATGGTACAAAGGCGTCCCTTTGTCGTCAATCAAAGCTTTTAATGACTCCGGTTTACCTTTGAAATCCCTTTCAATATCTTCCACCATTTCGTCAAACTCAACATTGCCATCTAATTCATCACTCACCAAAATATCCTATAATTCATTCGAATGAGAGGTATCCACAATTTCCCCATGCCATACCCAACAAGTGTAGCTAGTTTGGAACCCTCTCATTATAAGATGTTTTTGCAACTTCTTCCTCACTAAATACGCATGATTTCTACAATCCTTGCATAGGCATCGTGCCGCAAAGAACTATTTTTAGAAGCATGTTCAAACGCAAACTCAATAAAAGATTTAACCAATGGTATGTACTCTAGTGATTTCCTAAGATCATTACCAATTAGTTAATATCGATCCATTATCCTAAAAGTAAATTAAAATGAAACACATGAGGATCCATTCAACAATAATCATACCCCTACCAAATCTCAAATGATAAACGTGAATATAGATACATACACATATAAAGCCTTAAATACACCCTATATTACTTCAAGAAAATCAATAACTAGATAATTTGGATAAAACTAACCTTCTCCAATGCCAAAAGACAAATTACCAAGCACAAAAACTTTTATCCAGCAATGGATAAGATATAATGAGCTTCTTCTTCAAAAATTTAGGGTTTTGTGGAATTTTATGCTAAATGGCCGTTAATTTTTTTTATATACAGGGCCTTTTCCGAACACGTGGAAGTTTTTTCTTATTCATTTAGCCCCGATAAAACATTTTTCAAACTTGGATATTCGAGTAGAAGAGTTTACAGTTTTGGAAACTATATGTCCTCTTTTTACTATGCTCATCACATGCTTTCCGACCTCGTAAAGTGATTCGTCCGTATTTTCTGACTTCATAAAGAGTCATATTCAAAGGTACTTTGATGTAACCACCTTTACTACCTTTAGTAGAAGACTCTCTACTACTAGAGTGGGCAACTTGGTATTTCCGGTAGACTTCTATATCCTTGATGTAGCGCACGATGGTGGTGCACCCTCAATTTTATTGGGGAGATGTTTTCTTAAATTGTCAAGGACTAAGATTGATGTTTATTCGGGAACAATAACCTTTGAGGATGACATGGATGGAGTGGGTTTTTATATTTACAAATCTAAGCATGAGTCACCTAATCCCTCTCTTCTGTGTAAAAGCATAACCCTATGTGAAGAAAATGCTCAACAGGTTGACTCTTGCATGATAGATAATGATGAATTCCTTACTGTCACTTTTCATAATAGTGGTGAAGATGGCATAGTTGATGAGATTTTTCATTACTATGAGAGTGATAAAAGGAGTCATACCTTGCACTTTAATTGTGATGATCATATCGATGAGACTATTGCCATGAATGATATTAGTGATGATTTGTCCATCTTAGATTGTTTTCTATGCTCACTAACATGGATCATTTTGTGGAAAGTGGCGAGGATATAAAACACCCTCGATTAACTCCTAAACCAAAGGAACTAAGGATTCGCTATTGGCTAGGGATGGATACTCACTCTTCTTCACTAACAAAGCGCTTAAGGGTAAGGATGACTCCTTGTGGAGACCTATTCACAAGGATGTCATCGTAGGTGGAGTTACCGATGGCTACTCCAGATACCTAACAGTAGGCGCCTTCAATTGAAATGCATGAAAAAGGAATAAGTCATGAGGACGACAATAAACATACGGTGATAATTTTTGCTTTGTTTTGTTATCCTATAATAAATAGATTTTGCATGTTTTAGTGTATAACAAAGATTTTTGAGATGAAACTCTTGTTTTTTGATGAATTTGAGTTTTAGTCTCATTCGTTCTGAGTGAAAAGATACAGGGATTTTTAGGTGACAAATTTTATTTGAAAAAAGGGAGAAAAGGAACTATGCACAGAGGTGACCTCATGTCAAATCCATTTAGTAAGAGGGTGACTCGTGTTGAGCTCTAGCATGGCTCATTTTGTTTAGCACGGCTTGTGTTGTGCTCTGGCATGGGTCGTGCTAGGTTGTTGGAATGAATGGTGCCTTGTGTCAAGCTTCATGTGTTGCGATTTTGGACCAAAAATTTAGATTTTTTGAAATTTTAATTTAAAGCTAAAAGATGAAATTTTTGGCTCATTAATTTAGTAAAACCTTTGTTTCTCTCAAGTGTTGGTATAAATAGTATATAAACACCTCCCTTGTCCGAAAATCTATTATCTTTGACTACATCCTCTCTCGGCTAATTTATTAGATCTCCCATGAAAAAAGTTTATTTATTTACGACGCAGACAGGGAGATGGGTCACTAGCCAAAATTAAACCTTAGCAGACATAGGCTTTCTTATATAGAAGATAGAAAATAGTCCTTAAAGAGGTCCAAGAAGCCAAGGGAAACCTTAGCTGGTCGGCGGCATAGACCATGCATGGGCTGTTGGAAAAGGTCCTTTGGTATTCTGAGCGGCGCATCCATGCAATTCTTCATAGGCCACTGGTTGGGAGCTTTTTTTGATCTTTTGAATGGCGCAGCCCTTGCGATTTCTTGCGGGCCGCCGGATGAAGCTGACTTCTTTGGTAAACTGATGGTGCAGTGATGTGCACCATTATGTATGTGTTGGACGATACATGTAACACATTTATTATCATCTTTTGTTTGGTTTATTGCTAATTTTAGTTAGGATTGCATGAAAAAGGGTTTAGAAAACCACTTTTGGTTTTCTTGTCTTAATCTCGCGTTTTGTATACTTAATTGGAACTAATGGACACATGGTATTCACAGGCACCTAAATCTTCCTCTTTGATCTCATTAGTAGGTTGCTCATGAGTAATTTTTCATTTTATTCGGTCGAAGGCCATCCGCGAGGGTGATAGTAGATATTTGAAGGTCATTCGCAAGAATGATAGAGGTTATCGAAGGCCATTCACAAAGATGGTAGTATATTAAAGTCCGCGAACCCAAAACCATGGTACTAAAAGGAATTGGGACCAATAAGGGTGGAGTTTAAGTTTAAGAAGGCCAAGGAAGAAATTGAGGGATCATTGTTCGAGATTGCACGTATTTCAGGGAAATATCTAAGAATATTCAGCACTTTACTTTCTCACCATTGGATTTTTCTTATCGAGTGGTACAAAATTGACTACAAGAACTCCCAAATCGGACCAACGGTTCACCCGTAGCAGAGCAAAGACGTTAGCCAAGAGACCAA
>JAUOBV010573118.1:0-16078 GCA_032360425.1 Rubia occidens | reverse complement strand
GAAGACCCATTTGGAGGCCCATTGGGCCAAGATCCTTATGATTTCTGAAATGTAAAAATTCATTACAATATTCAGAAAGTTATGTAAAATAATTTATTACAGTTATGATGTAACCAATTTACCAGTAATGTAAACCATAAATAATTTATTACAGTAATGATGTACAATAATTTATTAAAATTATTACCAGTAATGTCAGCCATGACGCCAGCACCTCTATCATTCAAGTTCATTATTACAGCAGGCAGATCTCAGTGGTGTGATGTCAGCCATGACGCCAGCACCTCTATTATTCAAGTTCATTATTACAGCAGTGGTGGGCCCCAAACACCACCGAACTTCCATTCAAGCAAACAGCTCTCAATGGTGGGTCCCCAACACCACCAAAATTCCATTCAGCAGCCGGTGGTAGCAGCCGGTTACCAGTACTGGACTTCAAATCCGGATTTGAAGCAAATGTAATAGCATAGAATTTTGGTTATAAATAGGCAGTTAGATTTCATTTGAAGAGCGCGCTGAATACAGCCTTGCTTTGTACTCTCTTACAAACCTCCACACTCTAAACTCTGAAAGAACCTACCACAGTTCAATCAGTTTCATAGATTAGGATTATAAACCCAAGCCTCCAATTGTATTAAATTAAAATCAATTAAAGGTATTATTTTAAGTTTTGATTATCTTGTTTGTTATTTCCATCTTTAATTACTGTTCATAATTACTGTTCACTTTTACTGTTCATTTTTAATTTTCAGTTGTTATATTAAAAATATGATAATAATATTTAAACCAAGACTACTTATTATATGTTTAGTTAATATATGTATACATTTTAAAAATCGAAGGATACTTTCTTAGAGTGGATGTCTTGGCATGCGGCCTGTTCATAAGTTTATAAAGAATAATCTATACACTACATTTATTAAATTACATACTAAATTTTAAATTTTAAAAATAAATTTATATTATATATTTTTATGTTTTCCCATTCAAATGCACATTATTACTTTTTAAACTTTTAATTTTATAAAAAATATAATATTTAAGGTAAAAAGCCATCTTTTTTGTGACTTTCTCTTTTTCACACTACTACAAACTAAGACTTATGTAACACTTTCCTTGCAAGACTTATTTAAAATGTTACAATAGTTTATAAAATGTTACTTAAACTTTTGAAAAATGTTATATAAATATTGAAAAATGTTGCCTAAATTTTAAAAAGTGTTACATTAGGTCTAATGTAACATTGCTTAATGTAATACTTGTAAATGTGTTACTTTAGGTGCTATTGTAACACTTTGAACCTATTGTAACACTTTAATAAGTATTACCTTAGGTGATGTTACATTAGATCTAATGTAACACTTTTTAAAATTTAGGTAACACTTTTCAATATTTGTGTAAAACTTTTCAAATGTTTAAGTAACACTTTATAAGTTGTTGTAACATTTCAAATAAGTGTTGTAAAGAAAGTGTTACGATAGCTCTAAAAAGTATTTTGTGATACTAGCTATTCCTTACACGTGATCGGATTGACGACCCAATTGCGGCTCTGTTTACTTAACCTTTAAGGTCTTGACATCTCTGTGGATGACCCCGGGACCTACTGTAGTAGTTGATGAGACTGTAGAGATGGTGGAGGAAAATCGTACACTCAGAGAGTTGATTTCTTCGAACTTGGAGAATCAACCCCTATGCATTGTCTTCCTACCTTTTCCACTGAATGTGATTTGTGAGTTGAAGAGCGGCATGATCCAATGCCTACCTACCTTCCATGGGATGGCCAGTGAAGACCTGAACAAACACTTGTGGTAGTTTCGCCGAGTATGTACCAATATGAAGCCACCTAGAGTTTTGGAAGAAGACTACAACTTGAGATCCTTTTTTTCTCGTTGAAAGACGCTTATATTATCTTCTGTCGGGTGTATCACTTCTTGGATGGACATTAAACAGAGGTTCCTTGAAAAGTACTTCCGGCTTCCAAGTCCGCAAGTCTAAAGAAGCAGCTGTCCAACATTTTGCAAATGGCGAACGAATCCCTTTATGAGTATTGGGAGAGGTTTAAGAAATTTTTGGTGAGTTTCCCCTACCATCCATTCAAAGAAGGTGATTTGGTGTACTACTTCTTCGAAGGTCTTTGTGACAAGGATATGAGAATGGTTAATGCAGCGTGCAATGGCTCCATACAAGAGTCCAAAGGATGCAATGTCATTATTCGAAGAAATGGCCAATGGGACAAGAAAATTTGGCAACCGATCCCATGTGAAGACTTTAGATGAGCCGGCTCAACCTCCTAAATTGGAAGAGCAAGTTCAAGCACTTACCTCGATGATGAAAGAATTTATGAAGGAGAGAGCTCAAGTCAAGGTGTGTGGAATTTGTAGTCTTGATCATCCTACTGATACTTGTTTGCGAGTGGTCAAAGATATTTAAGAGGTGAAAGCATTGGACTTTAATTGTGGAAATAGGAAACAAATTTTCTAGGGGGCAATAAAAAGGGCTATGGGGATACCAAGGCGAAGATAGACAAGGTCTCTATGTAAATACCTTCAATCCTTGATACCGCGATTAACCCAACTTCCGTTAGCGCGAGGAGAATCAAGGGTGCAACTGAGGTGGACAACCTCAACCTAAACCCCACCAAAGGGAGAAGGTTCTTCCAACAACAATGCCTCTTTTTACAAGTTGGCCCAGGATGAGATCCTAGATATGATAGCTCAATTGGCAAAGAAGAAAGGTGTGTTCGTGGAACAAAAAAAGAGAGAGATTGAGGAGCTTGGCACTAGAGATTTTTTTAGTAACAAGAATCGCAAATCTAATTTGGCCAACTTACCACTTCGGTGAGCCGACTTGAGGCTAGAAAATCCAGAAAGTTACCTTCCCAACCCGAGGTAAATCCTCGAAATGTGAGCATCTTGAAGTTGAGAAGCGGGAAGGTGGTACGCGATTCTAAGAAAGGGATTATGCAAGAAGAATATTTGATTGTGGAAAGCAATAAGACTAATTTTGAAGAACAAAAGATGGTTATTGAAGAGGAGTCCTCGAAGGAGATTCCACCACCGAGGCAAGTTTGATCCCTCTGCCACTGTTTCCTAGTGCTCTATGGGGAAGACCAAAGGTGGCAACCAATGAAGCGTATATTCGCAAAGACTTCGAAAAGGTCGAGGTTAGCATTCCTATTCTTGATGTGATTGAGAAAGTTCCTTCTTATGCTAAATTCTTGAAAAATGTATGTACTAAAAAGAGGAATAAACCAACTAAGAAAGTATGTCACTTGAAAATAGGGGGTGTAGCCACTTTAGCTCACAAGAACATAACTAAGAAGTGTGATGACCCCAGAATGTGTTCGATCCCTATTTCGTTAGGTGGTAAATTGGTCAAAAATGCTATGATTGATTTGGGTGCATCTATCAATGTGATTCCTTTTACCATTTATGAAAACCTTGGCATAGGTAAACTTAGAGAGAGACTAGGGTTATTGTCCAAATAGCTGATCATTCACAAGCTAAACCCAGAGGAACATTCAAGGATGTCATGGTTAAGGTAGGTATCTTAGTTTTTTCGGCGGACTTCTATGTCCTTGATGTAGTTCATGATGGTGGTACACCCCAATTTTCTTGCGGAGACCTTTCGTAAAAACATAGAGGACTAAAATAGATGTTCATTTGGGAACACTAACCCTAGAGGATGATGTTGATAAGGTGGCATTTGAGATTTATTAGTCTAAGCATAATTCACCTATTTTCTCTCTTATATGCAATGACATATCTCTATGTGATGAACTTGTCCAACATGATGACTCTTGCATTACTGATGATGATTGCCTTGATAAGTTCCTTGATGATCTCAATGATAATGATGAGAGTGAGGAGAGAAATCATGTCGTGAGATTTAATTGTGAGGACAATGTTAATGATACCCATGCTATGTGCAAGTTTAGTGATGGCCTTTCAATTGTGGATTATTTTTCTATACTCACTAACTTGTAACAGTCTATTGACAGTGGCGAGGACTTAAAACCACCCGGCCACCTCCTAGTCCCGAATACATAGCTAAGGATTCAACATTGGCTAAGGATGGACATACTCTCTCCTGGTGCAAAGAGCGTGAAGGTATGGGTGACACTTTGTGGAGACCCCTCTATAAAGATGTCATCGTGGGTAGAGTCGAGGATGACGACTCTGGAAACGCAACGGTAGGTTTGTTTTAATTTGAAATGCATGAAGAATAAGTCGCGAGGACGACAATAAATATATGGTGTTTTTCCCTGCTTTGCTTTGATGTTTTTGGTAGTTAGATTTTGAGTGTTTTTGTGTGACAAAGGATTTTGTGTGAAACTCTGTCTAATTCTTGGGTCTAAGATTAAGTCTCGTATTTATGGCTAGAAGGAGATAGGTCTTTGGGTGAAATAAGTGTTAGAAAGACGGAAGTATTAGGGAGGCATGAGTCATGCCATAGCATGGCATGTGTAAGTTTATGTGGCACGGACCATGCCAGCACAGTGCCTCGTGACAGCCTATGACTGGGTAAAAGCGCAGATTTTTAGAAACTTAAAATTTCTGGCCAAACAAGCATTTCTAGTCCATTAATTTTGCAGGACTTTTACTCCTCAAGCATTTTGATGTTAATGGTTCTTCACCAAAATTTCAACACCTTCCTTGTGCATTAATTGAGTGAAGCCTTTGTCCCCAAAGTTTCTACTTAGATGAATACTATTCCTTTTTCCCTTCTCTCGTACATAACCCATTTTTAGGTGATTCTTAATTTTATGAATTTCAGAGTACCTTCCCCCATCCATAAAGGCCATTTAATCCACTTTCGGTCCTTTAAAAATACTCATTCTCACTTCACACTTGGAAGAACTCAAAAAAATTGGGCACTTTTCTCTCAAAGGAGAGCACATTTTACCTCTTATTGTGTTAATTTTCAGCTCTTAGCCTTAAAATTTTGGGTAGAGGTCTTTGAACCTTGTGTTTACTTTCTCTTTTTAGTATGATTGTGTTGTAAAGGGAAGCATACATGTTGAACTTGTGAGTGATTAAGGAATGTCGGTGGGTTATATGAATGATTTTGTGTTGGATTAAGTGTGCGGGAAGTGTATAATCCTTATGCTGAGATGATATGATTTTCCTTGTGTTTGTTTTTTAGGAAGAGTGATTCTTGATTAAATGACCTTTGTGTTTGGAATGATAATATTTGCATTGTATTGGTTATTTAGGAAGAATGCTCTTATTGAATGATCCTTGATGCATATGTTTGTATGTTCTTGCCATTATCGGAGAAAGGAACAACTTCCCGCAGTGAGAAGGGGAAGAAGTTGGCTAAATTTGAGAGATAAGAGCCGACAACTTCCTTTTCTCTAACCTCACCTTTGTGTTTGAAGAGTTCATGGGGTTGGCCAACATTTCCAGGAGTGTGGCCCGGAGGTGGAGATACCTAAATAGTCCAAAGATGACCATTTTGGAGATGAAGTTTGCATTCAAGGAGACCTTGGGAGTTCTAGGCCTAATCGAGCCCATCAACTATTTTCTAGGTTGAATAGGCCTAGAGGGTTTTTTAGAGATTCACTCCAAAATGTATATAATGGACTGTGGTGTTTTTGGTGACCTAGAGCATAGAGCGGAAAATGATGGGAGGAGGATAATCTATTTCCACTTGGATGATAAGGAATACAAGATGACACATCGGGAGATCGCACGAGCTTTGGGAGGAAATATGAGAAGGAAGTTCAAAAGACTCACCAGCAAGGACTACCTTTCTCATTGAGCAGCTTTTGGAGGAACATTACAGGTACAAAGAAGAGCCAATTCGTGAAGAATATCGCAGTAGTCCACCCATCTTTGCGGTACGTGCACCAACTCCTATCTATAGGAGAGTTTTTACACGGAGAGATCTCACAATGCCCTAACCGGGATGTCTAAATTCTCTGGGCAATGACCCTGGAAGGGAATCTCTACCCCAACATGGTGGGGGCCTTCGTGGAGGAATTCTTAGCGAAATGGAAGAAGAAAGGTGGTCAGATATCGATGGTAGGCATGGTCGGACTCTTAGCCCAACACTTGGGACATTCAGTTCCCTCTCCTTTTGCTGTGGCAAACCGAGGTCATTTGGTGACAAGGTATACCATGGATAAGTTAGCACGGACTTTGATGATTTCTACCACTACCTGGAGAACCGCTTCATTTGGTTTTACGGTGGCACTTCGGTTTGTTTCTTCATTATTCTTCCACAACCGGGACACACAACCATCGACCACGACACCACCTTGGAAGACTTTTTTCTAGCACCCGATCTCTGGTTTGAGAAAGGTTTCTACAATATTTTATCAAACCACGGGGTGAGGAGGAGAATGGTGAGATTCCACCTAGGGCACCACCGACCCGAGGCTACTTACCCACAAACTTCTTCGATCAATTTTGCACTTTCAGGGAACAACTCATGAGTTCAACCCAACTACTGAAATAGATTGGTCAAGTGGTAGGAGGAATGAGTTTGTAAATTGAGGAATTTGGGACTAGGTTGGATTCTATGGATGACACCGGGAAAGCTTGGGGAGTTAGATTGGATTCCATTCAGCGGGAGGTGAAGGAAAAGTTTGATATCGCAGATGAGAGAGCCAATGTGAAAGATGAGGCTATTGAGCAATTAATAGAGAGGTTTCATATTTCAAGGCTTGATGATTTGAGAGACCTTATTCCTATCGAGAGGAAAGAGATGACGCAAGATGAAAGGAGGAGAAGATGCAATGCAAGATGCTTGAGGGAGGGTCCTTCGGGGTCTCAATACCACTATATTTCCCTTTCTACACTTATGGAGAAAATTCAAGGTTAAGTGTGAGGGAGGGAGTAGTAAGGCACTTAGGAGTTTCATCAAGATTCCCTTGTGTTTTGTGCTTTGTGTCATTTTCCTTTTCTTATCTTCATGTAGTATGAAGCCTACCTTTGGGGTATTTTGTACTAAACATAAAAATTGAAATTTTTGAAAAAAAAGGAAAAAATAAACCCAGGCGAAGTAAAATATCCGAAAGGGCAACTTAGGAAAATTTGGTAAAGACACGGATGGGTTGAAAAACCTATGAAAAAATGAGAGGCCATGGTGCGGAGAAAGGTGATAAGTGAGCTCAATATATGTGTGTGAAGCTAAAAACCCAAAAGTACTCCTAAGAAAAATGATAGAAATTGAGAGAAAATGGAAAATTATGTTAAGCATATCTTGGATTGTCTTCGGTGGCTTCTTCAATGTATTAAGTTAGTTTCACACTTATTATGTATACCCATTTTCTTGGTATGAATGGTTGGACATGTTACTTTAGCTTCTTTGGGGAGTGAGGTTTTTCATAGTCTCACATCTTTGGGGGAACTAGGGTAGCTTAGGAATAAAGTTTGACGTATTGGTTAACTCTCTTTGCATCCTACTTTCCACTTAGAGTTTTGCTCATTTTTGTTCACTCGAGGATGAGTAAAGGTTTAAGTGTGTGTGGGGGGGGGAAGGGATTGATCTGCACCGAAAAACATGCATTAACCAATGCATTTGACACGTTTGTTAGTATTTTTTGGTTATTTTATTGCTAGGTTTAGTTGGGTCTACATTAGAAGGGGTTTAGATATCCATTGTTGGTTCTCTTGTCCAAATCCTTAGTTTTGTAGACTTATTAGACTTAATGGATGTTATGTCCTCAAGTGCGTATCTAGATATTGTTTTGTGAGCTTATTTGTTAGATTGCTCGTAAGCACTTCAACTTATTTTGTAAAATGGCCATCTGCAAGGGTGGTAGAAGATAGTAGAAGGCCATTCACAAGGGTGGTAGTAGACAGAAGGCCACGAGTCAAAACGTGGTAGTAGATAGAAGCAAGTTATATGCACCATTATGCATGCGTTAGCCAATGCATTTGACACATTTACTATGCTCTTTTGTTTTGTTGATTGCTAGTTTTAGTTAGATTTACACGACAAAGGGTTCAGATGACCACTTTTGGTTTTCTTGTCTAAATCCCAATTTTTCTTGACTTAATTGAAAATAATGAACACTTTGTATTTATAAGCATCTAGATCTTCCTTTTAGACATCATTAGTAGGTTGCTCGTGAGTACTTTTTATCATCTTTTTGTTAAAGACCATCCATGAGGGTAGTGGAAGATATTTGCAGGTCATTCGCAAGGATGGTAGAAGATATCGAATGCCATTCTCAAGGATGGTAGTAGTTTGAAGTCCACGGACTCCAAAGCATGGTAGTATATGGAATTGAGCCCAAGAAAGGTGATTCGAAGTTCAAGAAGGACAAGGAAGAAATAGAGGGATTGTTGTCCAAGGTTGCACGTAGTTCTGAGAAATATCCGAGAAGAACCAGCCCTTGAGGTTTGCACCATTGGATATTTCTTCTCGAACGCTATAAAATCTACTACAAGAACTCTTAGATTAACGGTTCACCTGTAACAGAGCAAACAAGTCAGCAACGGCCAGATCAGCAACGGCCAGCACAGACTGCACTAGGCTGGCATGAGGGCCTCATCTAGTACGGTCCTTACTAGTCCGGCATGAGAGCCTCATCTAGCATGACCCGTATCACTCAACATGGCCAATGCTAAGGGTTCAGCATGGGCCGTGTCAAATTGTGCCGGTCGTGTACCTTTGTCATCTTTTCACTCTAAATGTGGCTAAGTGTGGGCGCGGAACATCCTATTTCATATAGTCCATGTTGTTTCTAGTCACTAATGCCAAGACCATCCTACAGGGTACAGAGAATGACACGTCTCGCGCCGAGATACTTAGAAATTAGGTTCCAGTAAACAGGGTGCGCCAAATGCCGCGTGATGTAGATCAGAAGGAGTAAAAATGGAGCGCCGGGTAGCACAGGCCATGACAGCACGAGGCTGGCATGTGCCAGCACAAGGAAACTTCCCATGAAAAGGTTGACATCCCACATCGTTACGAGGGGGTCTTGGTCGGCACAGACCGTGCCAGATTCCACCCTCCGTGCGGGTTGCAGCAGCTAGGGTTTTTGGCCATATTTGGGCCTACTTTTAGGCCCTATTCTCTACTACTATATATATTGACCTATGTCTTCTACGGTTTAAGTTTATGCCCACTTTTCATCTTGTAGATTAGGTTAGAGAGAGAAAAACACTCTTCCTTCTCTTTAGCTTATTTTCCTTTCTTCTCTTTATTTTTGTTTTGCTCAAAAGTGTTGGATCCATTGAAATACTTGGGTTCAATGCTTAGGGAGTAGGGATCTTACTTGGGGTTAGTATTTGTATTCATGTTTTGATGTTCATTTTGTGAGATTTCATAGATCGACCTATTTCTATGTGCTTTTGTATTATTATGTTGGCGTATTCTTAATATTCTTGTAAATTACATGATTTTCACACTTAGTTCCCACACACCAAAGTCTACTTTCATGTTGTTGCACTATTTCTACCCCCTGGAAGGAAACCTAGATGCGTTGGGGGTGACGATGGGTCCAGAACCATGTGGATGTGTGCACGTAGGTTGCGTTGTTCACATTATGATCGACCATGCTCTAGTTATGCGACTATCCGGTCCGAAAGGTTGTGGGTAGATATAGAAAAAGTAGCAAGCTAGGATTACCTTTGTAATCCTAGGGCCATCGATAAAATGCCTAATTCCTTTGCTTTTATAGGCCTAGGGGTGGTGCGTGTATAGTGTTCCGCCCTAGATTTAATCGCACGGGGGAGAATTAGAATTGCACAATGTGCCATTATCATTGTTGTAATCTCCTAGTTATGGAGGCGATGCTAATTGAAGGTTTAATACACGCACCTTTATGTGATAGATAAGGGAATATTTTGACCATTTTCCGCACTACGTGATACATACACTAGAATAGCTTATTCCCATATATGATGAAATCGATGATTGAAATGACATTAATCATGTTATGCAAATATTTCCCGAGTGTTAGTTTATATTGTTAATCCTTGCGATCATTTGCATACTAGTAGTTGTTAGTACAAATCCCCCCAATGACTTTTTTGCCAACACTATTTATTCCTAATACGTGGTTAGATTGACGACTCTATCACGGTTGTGTATAGTTAATTATTAGATTTCTAACTTCTCTAATGGACGACCCCAGTACTTGCCACTATCTACCATTCTTGGTAGTATAGTAGTAGAAACGGAAGCAACAATATAAATCTCCATATTTGATCACAGTATCCTCTCGGTTATTTGTAGATCTCCTTCTTCTTCTTGCAGGGAGGGGGAGGGTCAGCAATCCAAGAAGAAGAAGGAGTATAAGTTCAACAAAGAAAGATCTGGCATGACCGTGCAATACTACACGGACCGTGCCAGAAGACCTTGGCACGAGCCACTTAGTTCTACATGGCCCGTGCCACCACAATGCCTCGTGCAGCTAAGTGTGGGCATTTGCCATGCTAATCAATATAATCCGTGCAAAATCAAGTTCAAGTATGCTAAGACCAGCCACGACTATTTACACACCCGCACCATCAGTTTTGAATAAATTGACTCTTAGCTGGTGGCCCGCAATGTTTTACATTGCCCGCACCATTCAAAGGTTGAAATCATACAATCGGCCAGCGGTCCATGACGATCTGCACGGTCTGTGCCTTTCGACTCATCAGGGAGCATCTCCCAGCCGGCGACCCCTAGTGGATGACGCGACCATGCGTATCAGAATGGCCATGACAAGCGTCCAGCCGGTGGTGCGTATAGAATTACACGGACTGTGCCAGGCTGGGCAGCATAGTCTATGTGCTATAGCACGGCCCATGCCATGGAAACTGCTAGGGTTCACTTGCCTTTTTTTGGGCCTTTTTCAAGGCCCAATTCTATCTACTATAAAATAAGAGCCTATGTCAACCAGGGTTTAAGTTTGAGCCTAGTTTAGTTTCATTGTCCTAATTTTCTAAGAGTATGTGGAGAGAGAAAGGGAATAACCATTCTCTCTTAATTTTATTTTCTCCTCATTTTTTCCCAAGGACTTTAAATCCAATGAAATATATGGGTTCAATGCTTAGAGAGTTGTGATTTAGCTAGGGGATTTGTATTTCTACTCATGACTTGATAGTTATTTTGAAAGATTCTAAGATTATCCACCTTTTTATGCTTATGATTATTATGTTGACTTGTGATTTACATTCCTTTTAATTGCATGCACGTTACACTATGTTGGCATGCACGTTAGTCTACTTTCATGTTGGCACATTTATTGATATCCCTTGTGGAGTGAAACCTATATTTAATAGGGAAGCGATAGTCCGGGACCGTATGGGTGGATGCATTTGGGTCGCCCATTCAACGTTCCGATGACCACACACTAATTAGTTGGATTGAAGCCCAAAAGGTTACAGATAGAGATAGCTTAGTAGCAAACTAGGGTTAGTATAATTTGACCTATATCGTTGCAACCTTAGAGTCAATGATAAAGTGACTATCCCTTTGCCTCTCTTGGTATAGGGAGAAGTATTCATGGTGGAGCGCCCAAGACGTAATCTTATGGGGGAGAATCAGATCTGCACAGCAGGCATGACTGTTGTTTCACTCCCCTAATTACGGAGTCGGTGTTGGTGGAAGTATACGTGCATACCCTTATGTGACAGATAGGGGGTAGTGTTGACTATCGACCACACTACGTGGAATAAGCATTAAGATAGGTTATACGTCTTGTACTTAATAGAATCTAGGATCAAAATATACTATCGGTCAGTTAACGCAAGTATCCCCAAGTTCCATTTTTGTATAGTTTACTCTCTCCCATCTTTGCATGGTTGTAGTTATTAGATAAAACCCCCCAAAAACTTGTTTTTTATACTAGCTATTCCTGACACATGATCGGATTGATGACCTGATTGCGGTTGTGTTTAGTTAACCTTTAAGGTCCTAACATCTATGTGGATGACCCCGGACTTGCCGCTATCTAACTTTTTTTGTAGCTTATTAGTAAGAACGATAGAAACACTATAAATTCTATCTTAGTGAAGTGCTCCGCGAGTTAACTAATTTATGATCCCGCAGGGCGCGAATCAGAGGTCTAGGGGTAGAGTGTGAAAAAGTACGGACAAAGGATTATCTAATAACTTATGGTGGAAATATTTCCAATCTTCTGATATTCAAATTTTAGTCAGAGATCCATCTGATCAAAGCCTTTAATTTTTCTTATTTCAGAAACATGTAATACCTCTGGGCCTGAAGCTTTTCCAGTTCCTAAATTGTTGGATAAATTATCATTCCTTCATGAAAATAACATAAGATTCTTGGAACATTCAAACTAATTTATATGGAATGAAAATGATGGTCTTCAAATTTTTATTTTTTTAAAAAAATGCACTGAAATTGTGGAATACTCCTACTTTTGGTAACATTTTCACAACAGTGCAAAAATGTGAAGACTTACTCTTTAAAGTTGAAATAGAACTGCAAAAATTAGAAAATCCAAACTCCTAACTGCCTTCAATCAGGCAAAAGAAAAGCTTTCCCAAGTTTTGGCTAACCAAGAATCATTCTAGAAACAAAAATCTCAAATTAAATGGTTAACTGAGGGTGACTCAAACACAAAAAAGTTTCACCACTCAGTTTAAAATAAGCATAAAAGACAACTGATACCAGGAACCAAGACTCTTAGGGAGATTGGATGTATGATCAGAAGCTAATTGAGAATGAAGTTGTTACTTTTTTATCAGATCTTTTATCAAAAGAAAAAACTGATCATACTGGTATAAATAGTGGTTTCTTAATGGAAAATGTATCTAAATAAATTACTATCATAATGAATGAAAAATTAACAAAAATCTGTAACTATGGAGGAATTAACCGAAACAATAATGAACATGAATAGTGATTCAGCAACCGGACCTTATGATTTTCCATGGCTGTTCTATAAGAAATGCTGGAGTATCATTAAAAATGATGTCCTTCAAGTAGAGCATTATTTCTTCACACATGCTGAAATCCCCAAGGCCATATCTGCAACACTTATTGTATAATAATTTTAAAAGAGGTGTGTTCTTTATTTAAAGACTACATGCCTATTAGTCTTTGCAATTTTAAAAACAAAAATTTTAAAAAATAATTGCAAATAAACCCAAACCTATCACGGATTAAATTATAAGCCTTGAGCAATCAACTTTCATTTCTGGTAGAGAACTTTCGGATAATGTACTTTTAATGCAAGTATTGGTCAGCTACATTAATTCAATAACAACAGGCTATGATATGTTAATCAAATTAGACATGATGAAAGCCTTTGATAGGGTTTCATAATTTTTTTAATCAAAACTCTTAACTAAACCGGGCTTTCAAGACAATTTTGTAAAACTGGTCATGAACAACATAAGAGCAATCTATTTTAATGTCTTAGTAAATCGAAATCCATTTGGATTCTTTCCAGTTACAACTACAAGAGGACTGGAAAAGGGGATCCTCTATCCCCCTTACTTTTTATACCAATGGCAGAATCTTTCTCTAAAACACTTAATTTCTATTTTCAGTATGTTATTCCATATTATAAACTCCCTAATAACATGTTGAAGTAACTCTTTTTTCTTTTGTTGAAGAAATAACAATTTTATTTTTAAAAAATACACTAATTCCGGACTTAAAAAACACTCATGTCATTTTTCAAAATATATGAAATGACATAAGGCCTGAAAATAAAATTTTGAAAAATCTTCATTTCTCATTTCAAAAAAAAGCTCCTCAAAGAATCATAATTCAAATTTAAAATGAATCTCAAATGGCACAGGGGAAATTTATTTTCAAATACTTAGGATCCCCAATTTTTATAGGAAGGAATAAAAACTCTCATTACCTAAGTCTTAAGAATTCCATTAATTCCAAAATCTTATAGTGGCAAAATAAACTTTTGCCATAAGCAGGAAGAATGATCCTAATTAAGCATGTCTTATCATCTATTCCATTGCATATCATAATTGTACCAAAACCAACTAGACATGTCATCAATCAAGTGCATAAAACACTTGCAAATTTCTTTTGGAAATCTAAAACTCCAGGATTCCAATCTGGAAGAAACTGGAGACCCTTTGATAAACTATGCTTCACTTTAGAATAAAATGGGCTTGGTTTTAAAAATCTACACTTAATGACTAAATTTTTTACAAAAATAAAAATAAAAATGATGGAAGCTCCAAAAAGGAGGTTCTCTATGGGCCAAATTCATGTTATCTATATCTACCAATCACCAAACGACAAGAACATGGAAAATAATAAGGAAAATTGATGAAATATTTATAAAAAAACATCAAGATTAAAATTGGCCAAGGGTCAGTTTCTTTTTTGAATTCAAACTGGACCGATTTAAGTCCACTAATCAATAAATGGGATTTCGATATTGACTTATCATTTCCGCATCCCTTAGTTTCCGATTTCATCTCTCAGCCTACTGAGTTTCTGAACATACTTCAAAATCATTTATCTAGTTCAGTCATTGATACACCCAGTCTGAATCACAATTTTTTTCCACATTATGAGGATAAAATGATTTGGAAAACTAATTTCAATGGTCATTTTTCTCTAAAATCTGCATGTGAGATCATTAGACCTAAAAGAGACTGTACACTCTTTTAAATATCTCTGGTCTAAACTATTACAAAAAAACTTAGTCAAATAAATTAGAGACTGTTGAATAGGCTTATCAATTTCCTTGATGTGCTTGAAGATTTCACATTTAATTTATCATCAATATGCTGCTTTTGCAAACACGATTCTAATAGTATTCATCACTCTTTTAACAGTTGCGATGCCATCAAAGAAATATGGGATAAAATTGATAAAGTAGTTGGCATAGATAGCCATCCTTTTAATTCTTACGGTATAGAATGTTCCATTATTGGAATCTAAAATTGGATGTACTTGAATTCAATGATCACATTATGATCATACCCTATTTATCCAGCTGGTTTATTTGGTGTGCTAGAAACAATCATTTTTTGACCAAATCAAATCGGTTACAGATCTTATATTCAGGAAAAATCCTCTTGCAATTGAATGACATAATGTTTGGCTTTAATTTCAAATGTATGTGGAATTTTACATCAGGGATACCCAGAATTTTCATTTGTAGATCTAAGAAGAGATTAGAAAGGAGAATAGTCCAATGGAAAGCTCCAGTTCATTTCAAACTAAATTCAGATGGTCCGTACTAAAAAAAATGGAAATGCTGGGATTGGTTTTATTAGCAGGGATCATAATTGAAAGCTAATTTTATCAGCTGCAAAACATATTCCCAATTGCACAAATCTTCAAGCAGAGGTGAAAGCTCTTCAATATAGTCTACATGTGTGGCTTTCAATTTTGGATCAAACACATACATATTGAATGCAGCTCAGAAATATTGGTGAAGATTGTGAAGTAGGAATTCCTAATTCTCTGGAAATGCATCAAGAACATTCGTCGAATCTGGGAGATTCTTCAACAGTTAGATGACACTAATTCTCACATCTATAAAAAAGCCAGCTGTGTTGCTGATGCCTTGGCAAAGCTAGAAAGTGCTAAAAAGGTAAACTCTTTCTTTGTTTTTGCAGGCATGTCTCAAGAAATAAAAGGGATAATCCACCTCGATTCGATTTCCTTTCCATATGTAAGGAAAGTGTAATTACAAATGTATTCAATCTCTTTATTCTCAGTAAATGATTTGGACATTATTGTACGTTTGTAATTTTTCCACATCTTCATGTGATCTTGAGTATCCTTAGGTCTAGATTAGTATCAGGTTATAGCCCTAAATGCAATTTATAGCCCTAAATGTGTGCTAACTACAACTAAGTAACTAGTGGCAAGTCGGGGTCGTCCACAGAGACAGGGGTTATTTTCAAGTGCTTGCTCATAAAACAGAGAATATTATGCTAAATATATATATATATATATAAAAGCACATAAACAGGAGGGTTTTGGGTTTGGTTTTCTAAGTTAACAAATCAAAGACAAGTTAACCATTAAAGCATACAAGAACTAAAACGAGATAAAGATCGTATTACGAAGTCTTGGGGGCAATTGACATATAATTCCAAGCTTTCTATCCATCATTGACATATAATCTATTTAACCACTTTTACTACTTGTTGTGAAGATAAATCTTCCG
>JAUOBV010573022.1:0-16081 GCA_032360425.1 Rubia occidens | reverse complement strand
GGATATACCAGCACTGTTTCTATAAAATTCTCCTCCTGGTTATTTCTAACAACTATTTCCTCATTAGATTATTGGTTAGAGAGAGACTCAGTGTTTAGTGAGGGAATTTCCATATGAATTAGTTCAGGGTTTGATTCATTATTTTTTGTGCAAGATTTATGATTATTAACATTGGTTTCATTGGATTCAGTGTTTTTGTTGGGATTATTTTGCATCACTGAACCAGAATCATTTAGGATCATAGAATGGGTCATTGGATCACTAACTTTTCTTTTATCATTTTGGGGATTAGAGGAGGAGACTATAGGTATCACAAATAAGGCCTTAGAATTTGAGTTCTCCTTTGCCTTACTTTGCAAATTAGTTTCATTTGGAAAAACATATTGGACTTTAGGATCAGACACCATAGAAGATTCATTATTCTTACTTTGTAATTTAGAACCAATTTCATTAGATACATTAGAATGAACTTTAAGATCCGACATCATAGAGGAATCAAATATAATGATGACATTATTTGGAGAGGGGTTTAGAGTGACCCAAGCCTCTGTCTGAGAGGCTATAACTTGAGAACTTGATTTCTCGGGCCTTGAAACTTCCTGCACTATGGAGTTAGAAAAACTTTTATGGACAGGAATGATTTTTTTCTTTTGTAGATTCTCCTGCTGAGGATGGGGAATCTATTTTACTTCCCTGTTCATCATTCTTCTTTGGTCTCCAAGGGGTGCTATAAGTCTGTACCTGTACAGACTTACAGATAGAGTATATATGTTCAAGTTTTAAGAATTTTGAGCAGTAATCAGGTATATCTCTATATTCAATATACTGCCAAAAGCCCATACCTTTAAAACTTAGCCATATTCTGTTCTGTGTAGAAAGTTTTTTAAAAAAAAAACCTATAATCAATTGTGGTACAGTAACCATTGTTACTCTATTATTTTTTCACTGGAAGGGTAAACTTGGGGAACTTATTAGATATGGAAAGGGTGGTGAAGAACATAAGTGAAGGCATCAACAATATCGAGAAGAATTTCAACAGTACTTGTAATATCCAGTAGAATTTGGATGCAAAAATTAGCCACAATGAAGGTATAATCATATTTTGTTTTTTTGAATTCTGGCCTACTGATTTTGTTACTCCCTCCGTTTTAGTTCTACTTGCACTCTTTTTATCAACTTTCTCAAGCCATGTTTGACCACAGATAACTTTATTTAGTCCCTTCGTCCCACCCCTTTCTGCACATTTTCCATTTTGGGTTGTCCCAACCAAATTTGCACACTTCCTATTTTAGGAAAGATTTAGAAAATTAAATGACACCCTTACCCTTAAAAACTATAATCTCACCCTAAAATCCTAACACTACACCAAACCACCGGGCTTCTTTCCTCCCAAACCAACGCCTCCTCTCATTCTCCTCCCAAAACAGCGGCACCTCCTCTTCCTCCTTCTCCTCCACCTTCTTCTTCTTCTTCTTCTTCTTTTTTCTACATCTAATTCTTCTGCATCTGAGAATTCCCCTAACCCCAAAAACCAAATCCCAAAATCCTTAATTCCCTAAATCCCCAATCCTTCCATCCCTCTCCTTTCCCTCAATCTATAGCCCTAGTCGTACCCTCGTCGCATCATCGGTGACCTCCACCCGCGTCATCGGTGACCATCGCTTCCCGCTCTGCCTCTCATGTTCTTTCGGAAGACACCAATGTTGGAAGAGGTTTCGCTGCTCGATCTTTCACCGGCAGGCATGCCGAAGAAATTTAGGTGGTGGATAGGGTGGTGTAGCACGGTTGAAGAAATGCGGGTGGTGGTGTGGCCTGGTGGCAATGTGGTGGTTGAAAAAATGTAGCGGCAAAAGGGGGGGTGAGGTTGAAGGTGGTGGTGATGGGTGTTGAGGGAAGAGGGAGAGGATATAAGTTGAAGGTGGGGGCGGTTTAGACTTTTCACAAAATTGAAGGAAAAAAATCCCAGCCCTTTCTCTCTCTGCAGCAAGGGTTGGGGCATAGGGACTATATATACTGACGACATATAAAAATTTGATGTTTTGAAAATACATAATGCGCAGAATCTAACAACATATTATGATAGTGGTGCTCATATGATGATTAAGATTTATGGTTGGATATAACTTAAGCAACTTGACCAAAAAATGTGCAAATAGAGGTAGGACAGGAAGAGTATTTTAATTGAAATTAAAATGATATTGATTTGATAATTTAGAAAGTGATGTGATGTTATGTCATAGTTAAAATATAAGAATCGAGTGCACCAAGTAGCTAGGGCGCTAGAACTATCGTGGCTGAAATGGAGAATTGAATCTCTCGCAACTCGGAAAGAAAATTTAAAATTTTGAGTGAACCAGTGAGTTGAATGAAATGAGATTTAAGAAATGAGAAATATTGAGTATGCTAACTTAGTTGATGATTTATTAAAGTAGCAGCCAAAACTTGAGATGGCAATTTTAGGTTACAAGTCGTGTTGACACCACGATTTTTGAAAAAAGAGAGGAGATTTCATTCATTCCAAAGATGTGTTACAAAAGTTGGGATATGATCCCATTGTGAAGTGAAATCCACGGGATTTTTAGCATATTGAGCTAGAGTATAAGCTACAATGTTTTCATGTTGCCTAATCTTAATCATTTTCAGGAAATTAAATTTAGCAAAAATGTTTACTATGTCATAAATGATGAGGCTAAAGTCCGACAGATTTTCATTTTGGTTCTTGACTGCATTAATCACTATTTGTGCATCTTCTTGAATTTTTTCTACTTGAATGCCTTTTTTAAGGCTGAGATTAATCTTGTTCGGAGAGCGAGAGCTTCTGCCTATTTTAGTGTATAAACGACTGGTATGTATTGTGATTCTCCGTACATGAACCGCCTCCCCCCATGGTCATTAAAATCACCAACCAATTAATTAACTAGGGGAGAGAGCTTATCAGATCAAAAATAGAAGAGATTTATAATGTTGCTCCTGTTCCTACTATTAAACTTTCTGGAGGGTAGACAGTGGCAAGACCGGGGTCGTCCATAGAGATACTAGGAATCTAAAATCTAACTACACATAGCCACAATCGGGTCGTCAATTCGATCACGTGTCAGGAATAGGTAATGTTGCAAAACAGGTTTTTTTGTGGTGGTTGGGGGTTATTTAACAACTACAAGCATGCAAGAACACAAAAAGTAAAACTATATATCGCTAACAATTGGATAATATTTGTGTAACATGACCGGTAGTGTATTTCCATCCTAGATTCCATCACATTCAAGACATATAAACCTATCCTAATGCTTATTCCACATGGTGAGGTCGATGGTCAACACTTTCCTGCATCTATCACGTTGAGTGCTATTGTATTTTTTATCAGCACTATCTCCATAGTTAGAGGAGTGGTATAATGGTCCTGCTTGTTGTACATATCTGATTCTCCCTCGTATAATTACATCTCGGGCACTCTATTATGAATTCTTCTCAATAGGCCTACAGAGGAAAAAGGATAGGAACCTTATCATTGACTCTAAGGTTATGCATAATGCTAACCCTAGTTTGATATTGTTCTATCTCTATCTGTAACCCTTAGGGCTTAAAGTCCATCTAAAAAGGGTGTATGGTTGATCGTAACATTTACTCAGTTACCCAGAAGCATACAAATGTATGATCCTGGACTATCTTTACCCCTATACATCTAGGTTTAACGCACTGGGTGATATCAATAAATGCACCGACATGAAAGTAGCCTAAGGTGTATGCCAAAATAGTGTAACACTCATGCAATTAACGAGAGTGTAAAGAATAAGCAAAGATAATGTTCTTTAGCATAATAGGAAAGGAAGATATATAGAATCTCACAAAATAACTACCAAGTCATACATACAAATATAGATCCCCATGCTAAATCACTACTCCCAAATCATTGAACCCAAGTATTTTTTTTATCTGATACCCTTGGGAAAACACAAGAAGAGGAAGAAATAAGCTTAGAGAGAATGGTTAGTTCCTTTCTCTCTTTACCTACTCTTAGGAGAATGAAAAAAAATGAAACCCAAACTAAAACCTTATTAGACAATGACTTCTATTTATATTAGTAGGGAATTAGTCATTGAAAAAGGCTAAAAAAAGTAACTAGAAACCCTAGCTGCCGTCGGCATGGCTCGTTTAAAAGGGTACGGATCGTGTTGGCTAAGTCTAGCATGACCGTGTTTGCTTGGCTTTCATGGGCCATCAGTTGGTCATTAATTTTGGCCATTCTGATGTGCGCGGCTGCGTTGTCCATCACGGGTCACAGGCCGAGAGTTCTTTCTCGGTCAGTAGAACGATGTGGCTCGTGTAATTATTCACGGGCAGCTAGTGGAGAGCATGATTTTCTCTTTTGAACGACATAGGCCATGTAAATCTATGCAAGCCTTACCCGCTCCCTCCTGGTCGTACTAATAAATGACCTTTTTCATAGGATATCTACTAATTAAATCGATAGAAAGACTATTAAAGATCAAAGGTAGAGATTTATATTGTTGCTCTCATTCCTACTACTATAAAACCACTGGGGTATACAATGGCAAAATCAGGGTTATCCTCGGAGATGACAGGAATCTAAAAGTAGACTACACATAGCCGCAATCGGATCATCAATCTGACCACGTGTCACGAATAGCCAATGTTGCAAAAATAGGTTTTGGGGGGATTTTTACCAACAACTACGACTATGTGAATGCCCAAGAGAGTGAAACAATATAGAACTTGAACTTGGAGAATATTTGTATAACATAATCAATGTTGTGTTTTTATCCTAGATTCAATCATATGAAAGATATATAAATCTATCTTAGTGTTTCTGACATGTAGTTGTGTCGATGGTCAACACTTCACCCTGTCTGTCACGTATGGTACACATACAATTTTCCTTCGGCATCACCTCCGTAACTATAGGATTGGAATAATAGCCATGCTTATTATGAAAATATGAATCTCCCCCATATGATTACTTCCCTGGCACTCCACCCCAAATGCTTCTCCATAGAAATATAAAGATAAAGGGGGTGAAACACGTTAGCTATGGCTCTAGGGTTGCAATGCTAACCTTAGTTTGCTAATATAGCTATCTCTATCGGTAACCCTTTGGGCTAATTTTCCAGCTAAGACTAGTGTTTTCCGATCACAATGTTGAATCGGTAACCCACATGGAAATATTCATACGGTTTTAGACTAGGTCTCCCGGTGGTAGCCACTTACCAGTTCCCAATAATGGCGATGCTAGAGGGGTCTCAGATCGAGGATACTAAGCCCTCAATGCGAATGTAGGTTAGTCTTGAACCCTTGGTTGAAGGTATTAGAGCTCATGTCACACAAAGCCAAGAGTATCATCAAAGAGATGAAACAGTGTTCACAGAAGCCTTACCGAATTCACAGGTATAAGCAGCCGCAGTGACACCTCGAAAAAATTGAGGTGCAAATAGCGTGTCTCCTCTATACCAGCAAGATCTAGCGTAGTTGGCTCAGACCCTTAGATCTGCTGGTTACTAGGTCGATCCCCCGATGCTCTTCCAGAGAATGATCCAGCAGTAGGTGGCACTCCTGCTCTCGATGGCTTTTATAATGCAGCCTATATTTTAGCTGTATGCAATCCCGAGAGCATTCTTTACATAAAAAATAGAGATAGGTGCCCATGATCGACCTCAGTTCACGTTCCCTAGTTTGCCCCAGACATTGCCATAATTCGTGTCTATTTCACTCCCCTATATGCCAAATCAAAAAATTCCTTTCCTGATGTCCTAGCCTATAGGAAACAACTAGGGATATGAAAACCAAATACATTCATGGCCTCGAGCTGAGATTCCCTCGTACGACCCTTATTACCAAGGGCAGCAACAACTGTATCACAGTTCTTCAATGGGAGGGTCGTGGCCTGAATACATGGCTTTTAACAAGATGTATCATATTATCACACTAGATATATCATTTTTGTCAAGCCAGTACGTAGACTCACGCTTGGGAAGAGAGTGGAGCGATGCCATCACAAGCAGTTAGATAGAATGATTGGGACCTCGACCCGAGTTGCAGCTTCCCATTTTAACCTAGAACTTATGAAACTCGGTGGCTCACTAATGTAAAGCCGCTTGAAGGGATTCCCTCATACACCGGAGATATAGATCCTTGCCAGTTTGTACAAACCTTCCTTAGTCTAATGAATTCGAGGGACTTCAATGAGCAGATGGTTAGCAAGCTTGTAGGGAGTAACCTACAAGGAAGAGCCCATGAATGGTTCAATAAGGTCGGTAAAGGATTGTTCCATTCCTACAGATATTTCAGAATGGCACTGTTCAGCCAGTTCTTCCAAAAGAAATAGTTCACCAAGGCTTTAATTGAACTTTACCAAAGCAAGAAAAGGCAAGGCGAATTGACAGAAACGTTCTACCATTGATACGTGGACAAAATCCCTAATATGATAAAACATACGAAGTACTACATGATCTTAGGCTACATGAATGGGATGTCAAACCATTACCTGTACAAGAAGCTGGTCTCGAACAAACTAGAAACATCGCACCAGCTGCAAGAGATTGTTCAACAATAGTGAAAGATCGAGGATGCTACAAAGAAAAAGATAGAATAGGACAAGTGGAGTTCAAAAGCTTCAGAGTCTAGGACAAAAAGGTCGGAGGCTTCGACTAAAGGCTTTGAGAGCTACATACCCTTTGAAAAAACTCAGTCGAAGCTTCACTCCACCCACAAAGAACTTTTTCAGACTTCCCCCCACAACAAGAACATCTTCAATGAAGGATTATCCCAAGTTCTGTAATCATCACAAGGAGCGCAGCCATGACACAGATGAATATATTCACATGAAAAAGAAGATCAAAAGATGTGCAAGAGAAGGCTCACTTATGGACTGTATCAAAAGATAAAAGGGAGAAGACTCCTCATAGGGAAAGGGTGGACATCGATACTGGAAACCCTTCCAAAGAGGATCCGATCGAGGGAATCAAGACCAACAAGAAAATAATGGGGAACGAGTTGAAGCTAAAACAGGGGAATATAATATGCCAAACCCGGAAGCCTGAGCGGATAAAAACCGAGGCGAGGGAGGGAACCGAGTGATCAACTTCATCTATGGGATGATGAGTGACTAATATTTGAACACTATCATTAAAGCCCAATATCGATATATCCCTTCCAGGAAACCCCTCCGGAAACAATTTTGACCCGAGGAAGTTATAACCTTCTCAGAACTTGACCTATCAGAACAATTTTGACCCGAGGAAGCTATAAACTTCTCATAACTTGATGGCCATGGATATGTATTTTGTGGTGCACATTTGATCTCATAGAAGTGCCAAGAAAATTGGTTGTCCACGGGCTGAATTTCGACCCATCTCAAAAACTCGTCAACCAAAGGAGAAGTTTGTTCACCTTACAGAGCCGATGTTATAAAATAAAAAGTCCAAAAAATTCTTCTAGTAGAGGTCATAGAAGAGGTATTTTACCTATAATTGTTAGAAAATTTCATAACGGTTCCCAAGCATGATGGCACTTGGCGGATGTGCAAAGATTTCATGGACCTTTACAATAGATGTCCCAAAGATACATACACTCCTCCTTCAATCAATATGTTGGTTGAAAAAATAGACGGATATGCCATACTCTCCTTCTTTAACACCCATGAAAGATACATTCAAATTCTCATGGCAGGGGAGGACAGGGAAAATACGTTGGGACATTTTTCTTCAAGAAAATGCATTTCAGTTTGAAGAATGCGGGGGAAACTTACCAAAGGCTGGTCGACAAGATCTTTAAAAATTAGATTGGAAGGAATATCGAATATACGTAGATGACATGGTAGTAAAAAGCAAGAACCATGACAAGTTCCTGGCAGATCTCGAAGAAACCTTTTATAGACTCCGAGATGCAAAACTAAAGTTAGACCAAACTAAGTGCGTGATAGGAGTAGGAGTAGGAAAATTCCTTGGATTCATGGTTCAGGAAAAGGGAATCGATGTGAACCCAGAAAAATTGAAGCTTGATAAAAATGAAGGCCCTCGAGCGGTTAAGCAAATCCAACCGAATCTTTGGCAACACTCAACCATTTCCTCTCCAGAGGCACCAAGAAACACCTGCCATTCTTCTAGATGATTCGAAAGGCCAAAAACATTTAATGAACAGAAGAATTCGACCTAGCTTTCCAGGAATTAAAAAACACTTGCAGAGCTTTCCCACCACCATGAAGCCGGAGGGGGGAATATTTGTAAATGAACATCTCGGCCTCGCCCTTTCATAAATGCAGTTTCATTAAAGGAGGAGGAAAATTCACTACACCCTATATACTTCATAACCAAGGCATTGCATGGTCCAGAAATGTGATATACCGCGCTTGAGAACTTAATATTGGCCCTAGTCATTGTGCCGAGATAGCTTCGTTTGTACTTTCAGAGCCATAGAATCATCCTGCTTACTAGCCACCAAATCAAACAAGTGTTTCCTAATTCTAAGGCATCGAGAGGAATGATGAAATGTGCCATCCAACTGGAGTAGCACGACATCCAGTTTTTCCCAAGAATTGCTTCTAAGGGCTAAGCCTTAGCATATGTTGTTTTCAACACCACAGTACCAATGAAAGTTTTTAAGGGGAAAGAATTCGATGGAGCATGACAGCTATACATTGATGGGTCATCACACTTGGTAAGAAGTGGTACTGGTATTCTGATCACGAGCCCTGAACCACACTTTGACTTCAAGGCCATGAACAATGAAGCAGAATACAAAGCACTGGTCACGGTGCTTCGACTAGCAAAAGACTTAGGGACTCGAAGGTTTGAAATTTTAATTGACTCCCAGATCATGGTCCAGCAAGTTAAGGGGAAATACGAAGCTAGGGAAGGATGCTTAAAATGCTAATTGGAAGGGGCAAGACCCCTCCTCGAACAGTTCCATCATTGTACTAGAATGCAGGTTCTTTGGGAGAAAAATCACAAGGCTGATGCCTTGAGAAAACTTGTTTCATCAGACTTAGATCTTCTGTCCTAAGGGAATTTAATGGTCAAAACACCAAGCAAACGTAGCTTTGACAAAGAAACAGTAGTAATGATGGTAGTGGATGAAAACTCACGGACAATTCCAGTTATGAGTTACCTTCGGGAAGTTACCCTCACTGAGGATGAAATCAAATAAAGGAAAATTAAACTAAAGAATCCTAAGTATGTGATCCACAAAGAAGTTCTCTATCGACGGGGCCATCCACAACCACTCTTTCGATACGTAGCCCCCCTCCCATGAAGCTGACTATCTGGTCCGCGAAACCAATTACGAATTGTGCGGATTCCACCAAGAGGATTGATTGATTGCCAACAAAATCCTTCTATTAGGATATTACTAGACCAAGATATTCGATGAAGTTAACAGGCATGTCTAAGCTTGCCATAAGTGTTACATGCACGTGCCAATAACTCATGACACATATGAAGAAATGATGAACATGACCGGCTTCTGGTGGGAGGCTGTCTAAGATGCAATTGACAAGCCCTAAATGCTTCCTAAATACAATAAAGTTGATAGTGGAAAATTGGGGTCGGCCATTGATAGTTGTGTGGTAGAAGTGGTACACTACAAAACATAAGTCATGACTTTAAATAACTTAAGCTAGCACAAGTGATACACTAAGGGCTAAAGTTGAATAATTGAAGTTGGTATCCAGTCAAAGGCCCATTGTATCTTGAATTTCTGAAGCCAATAGAGCTTCTTGAATGGCTTAAGCCAACAAAATATGTCAAATTAACATGAAATGACCGACATGATGATAGGAACAGAAAGATTTCAAAGTGGAAGAATCATAACTATAAACATGGAAGTAAGTACATCAAAACTAAGGGGGTCTTTTGACTAAGGAAAAACTCTAGACTAATTTTAGCATAAGAGATATTTCCTTGCAGGTTGTCAATCCATTAAACGAAGATCTGGAGCAAGTGGTCACCCAAAAAAAATTCACCAATCAGTATACACAGTGGGACCCGTTTCCAAGTAACTTCATTTTTCCGTTGATGGTTGGTAACTCACGGAAACCACTTCGGACCAATAAAATTACGGTTCCTGTAAGAAAATCTTCAAGGATAAACTCAAGATGACAGGAAAAATCATGCATCATGCAGAGGCTGGTCTCTCTAGACTAAGAGAAAGGGAGCTAGCATCACAAGACGTCAGACGGTCAGAACACTAGGGAACTTTTGGCACGCAAGATGTTCATGTTCATCTAAATCCCTTGCTCACCTCGGTTACTCAGACACAAGTCCTCCCAACGACGGACCAAAGACCAGCACCTATTTCCGAATGTCAAGCTGCTTCGCAACCTATGATTCAAGAGAACCGTGGTGGAGAAATAACTAATGTTACTACTTCATCTCATCTATCCCCTCATAAGGATTCATATAAAGTAGCTTTTATGGCTGCTCAAAGGGTATATTTTAAAAACTTTAGAAGGAATTGCCAGGAGCAATACTTCCATACTTTAAAAGTTAAACCTGCTCCTGGTCAGCACATACCACGGGTTGTAACTGAAGTAGTGAATAACTCTCCGGTACACCAATAACTAGATCCAAAATCTTTCACACATGTTCGACCCATAACACTTGGGCGGACAAGTGCCTCTCATCCAGTTTCCATGGAGATTATCTCCTTGGGAATTGCTGTCCTGGGATTTCTTATATCAGGGACCTCCACACAACCAATCTACAATAACTCTATGTATCCTCAAGGAGTCAACCCTAACATTCAACCTACCCAGTTCTCAGTTCTAGAGGTCATGGAACGTGTTCAATAACATATGCGACCCTATGGCTATCCACTATTCAGGGGCCATCAACAGCACGTCTGGCACCCATAAGGGATTATGGGGAACACCGGAAAAAACTGTCGGCATATTCAATCAACATTTAACGATGGCTTATCTTGGATGGATGCATCAAGGGACGTCATTAATGTAGAGGTCACTACAATATATTGGGCCAACATATCCACTAGCTCAACCTGCGGGGGAAACATATGGCGCAAAGCCACAACCTCCATTATAATTTGGTGTTACAGACCGAAGTACAGAACAACACATCGTAAATACATTAGATCAATAGCTAGAGTGGCTAATTAGCAGGGATCATCATGCAGCATTTTCCCTATATGTAGCTTACATAGAAATTTATGCTTGTCCATCTTACTTCAGACCACCGGATGGTTTACCTGCTTAAAAAGGGGTTGCATACCCAAGATAATTTCCAGCATCATTTAGAAATTTGATGTCCACTCGAGACACTCCCATTGAGCTTATATGTAAGATGGTAGGGTCATACCCTAGAGGAAAGGCTTTAGCTTGGTATGAATCACTTCCATGAGGCTCCATATCATCCTACTTTGATTTTGGAAAAAATTTATATGCCATATTTTACAAAAAGAAGCGATTCACCAAAACTGGTGTAGAGCTACTTCACCTCGGACAGAAGACAAATGAGTCTACTGTGGAATTATACCAATGATTTACTGATGAAATGTTGAATGTGGTAGAAAGGACTGATGCAACTGTTATAATGGGATTTATAATTGGTATGGTTCATGGGAGGCTATATGATAAGCTTGTAGAAGAAACACCAAAGACTTTGCATCAACTACGGGAGCTCGTTGAAAAACATGCAAAGGTTAAAGAAGCACCTAAAAGAAAGAAGGAAAATGAAAAAGTAGAATGTCCTAATTGATTTGAAGATGGAAAAAGTAAAATTTCTTTCCCTCCATTGTCGAGGACAAAGTATGACACCTTCACCCTGCTGACAAAGCCTCAGTAAAAAAATTTATCATTACATAAGTCTCTCTTTTTCCCTCCTCAGCCCTTACAGTTGCCATCACATAAACGATCACATGATCGCTGGTGTAAATACCATGAGGACCATGGTCACGAAACAGACCAGTGTTATGACCTAAAAAGATATGTTAAGGATTGGATGCACAAGGGACAACGTCAGGAGTATTTAGTAGGGAACCAAAGAAAATAAGAAAATTCTAGGACATTAATTCACAAGCCAAACAGCTACAAGAACCGAGGTCAGAATTGGAATAGAAGCTATTGACAGGGAATTCAGACACTACCTAAAAACCAATCAACCCCAAACCAGCAGCCAAGTCCTAATGTGGTCATAAATTCTATTTTTTGTGTCTTAGGAAAAATCCCTTCGAACTCAATGTTGAAGGCTTCTAGTCGCTACCTACCCCAAACAGAACAGAAGCAGAATCGACTACGATATGACGAGGTCATAACTTTTTTTGACAAAGATGTTGTCCCTAACCAGGTCTTGCATGCTAATCCAATGGTAATTTCCAAAACTATAGTAAACATACAAGTAAAAGGGTTGTTTATAGATAATGGGAGAGGGGTAGAAATAATGTTCGCACATTGCTCTAATCAGATAGGAATAAGATGACCCAAACTAAAAAGTATTTATCACCACTATCAGGCTTCACAGGGCATACATAGCAAGCGATTGGGGGGTCACCACCTTATCCGTCATAATAGGAACATACCCTCAATGCAAAATCGTTATTTGTAATTCGGAAGTAATTGACACACCAATTACATTCAATGTAATCATTGGTAGACCATGTATGAGTCAAGACAAAGCTATATGGTCTAGATATCATCTGGTCATGAAGTTCCCAAAAGATCAGGGAGTTGCTTCAGTAAGAGGTGATCAAGTTGTAGCCAAGAGTTGTATGATGGTGGAAATTAAAGAAGCTAGGCATAAGGTAACGGAAACACCTAGAGGTTCATGCTATACATTGGAAACTCTGCGAAGATGAATCCATTAAATTGTCAACATCAGAATACGTATCAAGATCGATAGACAATCTTGACCCTACAACAGTTATCCAAATTGGACCGGCTTGCCAAAAGAGGTACGGAAAAATCTTATCGAGATACTAAGAAATTCAAAGATATATTTACATGGAGCATGAATGGTATAACGAGAGTTCCTCCTCAGCTTGCGGTTCGTAGACTTAACATTGACCATTCTATTAAAATAATTAGACAAAAATGTCAAGTATTTGCACCTAATTGGGCTGAAGCCATTAAACTCGAGGTCAAGAAGCTATTGAATGTTGACAAGAGTGAGGAAATCATTTATCCAGAGTGGATTACCAGTTAAGTAATGGTCAAAAATCCACATGAAGGATGGAGAATATTCATCGACTATATAGATTTGAACAAATGTTGCCTGAAGGATAGTTATCCCCTACCAACAATGGACAAGTTTGTCGAAGCCATCACCGAATATGAAGTCCTGGCATTTTCGATACTCACAAAGTTTATCATCAAATAATGATGGCGGAGAAAGATACATGAAATAATTCCTTCATTTACTTTCAAAATATTATTGAGCTTTAGAAAATTTTATTTTTTACTTTAAATGTTATTGACATTTCAATGTTTGAAATGTTCAATATATTTAAGTTAGTTTCGATTGATTATCATCTAAATTATGGGTATGGTTTTTTAGAATGTTTGGGAAAGGTTTTTTAAACTCCGTATAGGACTACCAATGAATTTAAATAGGTTGCTTTTGTTTTATACTTTGATTCTCGAAAGGTTGGGCTATTAAATACTTGGGTTAATGTGCAAAATTTAATGTATTATTTAATTTTTGTAATCAATAATAATGTCTTGGTTGAAGTAATTACTACCCCATTCACTTTTCAGAAATACATTCGCAGGTTTGGTTTCTCAAATGTAATCTCAACATTTTGTGCATCTGTATTACGATAATATAATCATGGCATCAAAATTTGATGATTACTTCTACGTGCAGACTAAATTTGTTATTTCATTCATTTACAAGATGTTTGACCAATGTCTCCAGTACTGGCCTGCTTCATAGTTCGATAAATATACAGATATAAAGACACAATATTTCTTTGTTGTTTTTAATTTCCAGAGGACGATGTAATATGTGAAATTCGGTTTCAGTGATGCAAAGCGAAGTACAAATTAATTTTTTTTTTTGAAATAAGCATCATAAGTTAAAAGAAAATAAAATAAATAAATTGATACTTAAAACTATAAACAAGAAAAAAAAGTGGTCTAAAATTGAGGATGGTTAAAATTATACAAGAAATATTAAGAAAGAAATGGTACAATAAATTTAAATAAAAAGTATAATACTCCCTTCATTCCAAGGAAAATGATGTACTATTCTATTTTCATCTGTCTTGACTAAAATGGTATATTTTGAAAATTACCAAAAATGACAAAGAATATATTGTTGAATTTTCACAATATTATATTTAACTTTAACAACTTTTAGACTCAATCCATTGTTTTTCCAAAATATCCTCGTTTGCCAAAATTATTCCTTGCAACGTCATCTCTTCTAAAATATTGGTCAAAAAAATTTTAAAAATATTTTATTTGGGATGGAAGGAGTATAAAATTTATGGAGTGATAAGAGAAAGCAAAAAAAATTATCACAAAAAATGATGGTTCATTTTTTCCCCTTCATACGAATTATGTTTTTAGAAAAACATAATAGAATTTGAAGGTTAGGAACTTCTTGCATTGCTCATTAATCTAGAGATAAATGTACAGTATATTTTAAAATATTAAACTGCACACCGTAAGTATTAATTGTATTTCAATATGAATAAGTATCTTATGTAGTAATCATTTTTTTTCACATATGTAAATTATCATAAGAAGCAATTTGATGAAATTCAAAGTATTAATTAATTAGGTATATTGAAGGTTAGATACATGTATAATTTTAACATTTCTGCCTGCATACTAACAATATAATAAATTATGTATCCAAAATTAATGTGAGAAGTACTCGAAAATTTAGAATGTCTACATTTCAACCACTCACATAAAAAATATACTTTATGTGATAATTTAATCACATTATATAATAGTGCGCATATAAATAGTATAATCACAGATCGAACCCTTATATTAAGCAAGCAAAGGTGATTTTTTAAAACATAGTAACAAATCCTTAATGGCTGTTATTCTGTTCCTTAATATTAATCAATTGCAATGTTGTATTATTCATTTGCAGGTTAATGATGGTTCTTATCTTTCAAATGTGCAATATTTCTTGAGTCCGACGATTATGATCCGGTAATTGCGTTGAACATTAACAATGTATGTGTGTGTTTAATTTTTTCCCCGTCTGTGTTTCTTTTTTTGTGTATGGCAGGAGTAGGGCGGAATCTTAGAAGTGTTTATTTACACTTCCATTTGATGATTTTTTAAACCTTTGTATATAAGCATATTTCTTGATCACTATTTTTGAAATTATGTGTTTAGAAACATGTGACATGAAGTATAAATTGGTAGAAATTTTATGATATAATTACAGATAAACAGGTATGAAATATCGTCTCTTTGGATGATAGACATTTTTGCTGAGCTATGCTAAAATATACTATCCTACCACTTTTGCACATATTAGAATCCGAGGGGCTGATTTAGTTGTCGGGATACTTGACGTGTTCTTGCTTCTTTGCCACATTACGTAACTATTTGAGTTTTTTTCCTGTAATTATCCGAGGGGCTAGTTTTCCTAACTATTTTACTATTTGGCGTACCTGAGGAGCTGGTTTTCCTGCCCATAGTGGAAAGATGTAATGAAAGAAAGAGAGTGGCGTGCTTGAATGAATATCTGCAGGAAAGAAAAGAATGGTGTTTCCAGAAAAAAATTATATACAATGCCCCGCCACCCCCTTGTTTCCGGGAACGACTTTGTTCTTCTTGTGCATCATTTTCGTAAGTGGGTTGTTTGATGCTGATTTTTCAAATGAAGTTTTTTTTTGTTTTATGGGGTGGTTGATTTAGAAGATTTCTCAATTACCACATTCATTTAGTTACCCCAAACCCTAGTTTGAGTTGTATGGTATGTTAGAGCTTGTAAATGGATGGCACATTTTAGAAAATTTAGTGAAAGAAGTAGGTTTCTTGATGCTTGTTGCGTCAATTTAAGGACTTCAAAACTTAATCTTTGTTGGATCATAATAGACTAATCTTTGTTTGATTAGATTAGGCTTTGTTTTGTTTTATTTTCTAGTA
>JAUOBV010572818.1:0-16095 GCA_032360425.1 Rubia occidens | reverse complement strand
CTTTGAAAAATGTCAACCCGATTAAACCGAACCGAATAAACCGAAACATTTGAAAACCGAACCGATGCCCACCCCTAATTACGGGTGTAATAAGAACCATTGTTCTATGGTTTAACCGGAGATACACCCCCTTCAAATTGTTGGGGATATATTGTTTCGAATAACATTTGACATTACATGCACAAAAACAACCGATAATATTGAAATAGCAATGTTCATCCCATTATTAGTGTAATAGGATTGATGCTTTAACTACAAATCAGATATAACCGACATCGACACACATATATCCTGAACTGGTTTTGAAAGGGTTGACAATGTTGGTCGGCCTAAAATTAAAAAATACCCAATTAATGAAATCAAACATAATTATAAACTCCTCGAATAACATCGGCTACAACTGACAATGAAGAACGTGTAATTTCTCTATATAGAACTGATAATGGAAAAACCTATGTTTACCTTCATTGGTGACGTCGTTCATGACATCATGTGAACCTATTAGCTAACGAAAATATAGCAAATTCGTCAAAGATTGTGTAATGGACCATTTGGTCCATTCACGGGCCCATTTCATGAACGCCTATCCAATTAAGCGTGCGACGTCGTCTAATATTTTGTGTTGAACAATATTTGACCGACCATTAAGCGATATCGAACATTCTTAGCAACTGGGCCTATTGGGCCAAGTTTGACCCACTTGAAGACCTAAAATTACCGTTCGTATGACCCCTACGACATCGCAAGCCTAGTGGGAGAATACATTTAAGCGCCATACTTAGGGGGGAAAGGCCCAAAAAACTTTGAAAAGACATTCATTGCCATATATGGCACCCTCCATCATGAAAGACCAAAACATTTTCCTCTCCATTTCCTTCCTCCTCCAATCTTCCAATCACCAAAAACCTTGAACTCCATCTCTCACAGAGGCTTAATGGAGAAACAAAGGGAAAATGATGATATTTCCATAGAAGGGGAATACATGAAACAAAATTGTGGTAAGGTTCCATCTTCCAAACAACACAAATATGATCATATTGTCACTGTCAAATTCCTTGGGAATGATTGTTCAATGAGGGTTTGTTGTTGTCATGTGTCTTGGTTTTCATCTATTTTGTTGTATGTCCAATAAAAGTAGGGTTTTGTGGATTCTTTGAAGATTTCGTTTTTTATTGTGTATTGTGTGTGTAAAACTTGTTAAATTTCTCAAATGGTGGTTATTTATAAAAATGACATGACTTGTTTTATTTTCCTCATTGGTTCTATTCAATTAAAGATCATCTTTAATAGATATTTATGTAGCGTGTCACCTAATGGATGTTATAGTGTTGTTGTGCTAAATTCTTACATTATGAGCATATTTGTGTTGTTGATTTTGTGAGATTATGTACCTTAGTGTTGAGGATGACCTAGTGTTGTGCCAAATTATTTTTTATGTCGTGGAGTGGTGATCCACGATAAGAGGAAATAGCCCAAAGGAGGGGGAGAAGCTAATGCATCGAAGAGACATAAGCAAGGTCGGGGTAGGGAAATTTGCAAGAAATTAATTGACATGGTGAACAAAGGTATAAAACGCCAATGAAATTTGACTACATAGGAAATGCAATAGGCGAAGAAAGAAATTGGTGGTCTAGTTACTTATGATTGATTGCAAGGACGAAGGTTGACATATTGTTGTACGGGTTATGGAATCAAGGCGATGATGCTTATGAGGAAAAGCCGTTGAAGGCCCTCGAGTTGGCCTTTAATATTGAGTGCGAAGACATGGCGAAGTTGAAGTGTAGAACAATAAGGCGCTTTGGAGAGAGATGGAGAGATTTCAAAGCAAAGTTGGTTAGGGATTACGTTTCTGGAAAGAAGAGAAATTGCAACCCAAGACTTAAGCATAAGTTCATTAGTGAATCGAGATGGAAGGGTTTTGTTGCAAGAAAGCTTGCGGCGAAGAATCGGTAAGAAATTAACATTTATATGCCATGAAGAATATACATAGTGGATACATAATTATATTTGCATGTAAAGACATATTTTTGATGAATTAAATAGCATATTCATGAGCATATTATCATGATAGTAGTTATTTGTAATTGTGCTTTGTGATCGTCATTGTTTAATAATTGTAACGAAACCTTTTTTCCAAAACTAGAGTAACAAAAACTGGACAACGTGACGTCGCATAGTACTACTCGGGCTATGAATTGTTTCTACCGAGTAGTTTGCAACATCTTTTACAAACTAATTTTATACTCTTTCATTGTCTGAAGGTATAGGTGACGTCGCACAATGTCCATTCGGCTGATGCAATTTCCCTAGCAACTATAGAGCGACGTCACACACACAGTGGGATATGTAGTTACCATTGTCCCTAATCAATTCCCTTCTACATTTTTATAACCAAACCTTATCGTTTGATGTAATCACATGGTCTAAGAACAAAACATGTCAAGGCTGCAAAAGGAAACAAAATGCAACACACCATGAGCCGAGGAGGGTACGCACTAGCCAAAAGAATTATCATGACAGAAATGTTCGAGGCTCAAGTGTTTGACAAAGTTGAGCTTAGGATGATGAACGAATAAATAAGGATTTCTATGGAATATCCCACACTGGATGAGGTTCCCCGATTTGAAAATTGGTTGAAAGGATACAAAGGGCGAGGGAAACAAGAGGATAAGTTCCACACCAAAGATGCAGAGGTGGTATCCCAACAAATTATAAGTTTTCCAGCCATTTTTTAATTTAATATATGGCAAATATTTGAAGATAAAATTTGACCAAATATTTGTGATCCAATTTTTATAATTTATAGGAGGACTTAAAAAGAAAGAAAGAGTTAGGCGAGTTCATCGAGGTTGGAAAGAAAGACTTATGTGGTGTAGTGCTAAATAAGAAAAAACATTTGGGCCAGGTTCGAGATGTCGGAACTCTCGCTACACATAGGGGCATCTTTGTCAAACCTGAAGCAACGAAGGTTGATATTTCATCAAGTAGGCAACAAAGAGAGATTCCTGTTTTGAAATCTATAGTTGCCCAACTAGTGGCTTATGTATTGCAAGAGTCGAACGGGAGGAAAATGCCAATAAACTTGGAGAGAATCCTAGTATGTTCTAAACCAACAACCACAACTCCCACTTGCGCTTCTTCTCCGACAAACTCAACACATGAAAACCCGGTGTGTGATAGTAGGCATGAACCAACGTTTCAGACTTCAACAATGCCTCTTGTGTTTGACTGACTGAGAACGGAGCTATTAGAGGCCACTGATCGCAACTTGAAGGAATAAGTAGATATATTACACTTTTCATATTCAAATGACTTTATAATTTGTTTTAAATTAGCTACTCTCCTTATGAAGGATAATTTCTTGTGCATTCTTCTTGTCGAACGTGTTGACAGTGAGAGCCATGTCATTGTGGAAGGCAAAGTGTACACATCTATACAATTGCATCATCATAAGCTAGTTCCAAAGGAAAACGTGGTGGTTACTATCACTAAGAACCTCGTAGATGGTATAATTCTTTCAATTCCAGATGGCGAGGCAAGAATAGTTGACAAGGTGGTGGGAATATTTGTTGGGTGGCCTCTACATTTTGTCTCTATTATGGAAAACAGACCCGCCAACAAGGTTAAACAAAAAATAGGGTTGATACATGGGTTGAGAGAAAAAAAATTCCATAACTTTCCGAATTGATTTCATGTAGATCCAGGCAAGAATTAGTAGCCGACCAAATTGCCAAGGGCATTGGGGGATCCAAAGGCTTCAAAATATCGTGTCCCTAGAGTGAAGCCACCACCATTCAATCCCTCGAAGTATGGATCTCTAAATAACATCCACACGATCTTAGCAACTCACCCTCCCTCGTCCTCGTACAAAATTACAGTGGAAGAAGTCGGAATCTTCGGGTACAAGGTAAATCCAATCATCCAGAAAGAGGATTTTTTAACCTTTCTCCATTTCAATAATGTCTCACCTCCCATGATACAACTACATTTCATGTAAGTATGAATCCATCAACTCAACGTTATTCATTGTTGCAATTAATGCATTGCCCATCAATATCTAGACTAACTATGTATATAGACTTTTGCATGTGCAATCTATTTTCAAAATGAAAGGCTGAATAGTGGTTCTTTGCCCATTGAAGATCTAACATGAACATGTGGCGATGGAAGAACGTTTAGCCTACTTGAGCTCCCGACTGATGAAAAAGAAGAGTTCGACATATATCGGTCCATATTACGAGAGGTGAGTCAACTGTTTTTAGTGACTTACAATTGTCTTTAGTGTACAATAGTATATGGGTTTATAATCAATTAATGCCAATTTCATATTATTAACAAACGTTGGATGGTCACCGTCCGTGTTACTCCATCAAGCACAGTGTTCAGGTTCGATCCATTACATCTGACACCCCTCGAGATGATTTCATTCGCAATTGCAAAGGTGATGACAGATCCATTAGTTAACACGACAAGTCATTCCATTAGAAGTCCCTAAAGGCTAAAATTTACAAGATAATATCAATTTGCATTAATTATTGCAGTATGTGAATAATTATGTGTTCATGAACAAATTGTGGGTATGGTTAGCATAAAAAATGATCGCCCCCCATTGCAAAACGATTACTATTGCATGAGATTTAAGAAGGATTTCGTAACGAATGTGAGTGAGAATCAATATAATCTACAAAAGGTATGTATTATTCTCATTTTTTTTCAACAAACAATGACGCGACTACGCCCAAACTCTGTTTTTGAACTGAGGTAAAAAATGTACCTTTTACTCCAGCCAAATTTACTTCGGTTCTTTTGGGCCAAAAAATTGAGGTAAAAAATCCCTCCTGAACCGAGGTAAAAGGTGTTGTTTGTTGTAGTGAATTCATCCCCGCGGTAAGAACGACATCCTCAACAAGGTAACCAAAAAAGTAGACCACCCGGCACGGGTTAGAGAAGTGAGTGCAAGGAGAGGATTGATTGCTTCCGAAGAAGCCTCGGGCGGAGGGAGAAAAATTAATTATTTCCCTCTACATTGAGAGGTAATGTTAGTGTTCTATAAAACAATCTAGTTATGCAAGTACTTTTTATATGAAAACCATTTTTTTAAAATGTTTGTGACACTATATATACCACATATGGAGTATGGGAGATTAATATTCATTGTCCCAAAAATCAAGCGTGTTTACGGGATGGATCCGTTACACTTTGAAACCTTCACATCGTTCCGGCATATTTTGGAAATTGCATTTCTTGAAAGTGATGATGCAAATCCTAAAAGTTTAGACACCGTTTGATGTGCTCAATTTAGATCCTATTTTAAGCATATTTGAAATCTAATTTTTTAATAGGTTAGAGGGTGATTGGAAAAGAATTGATATTTTATCAATTAGAAGGTTAGGGTAATATCAAGTGTTTTTACATCCTGATTCTTTTAACTATGAAGTGTTTTAGAGATAATTTTGAAGACCCCCATGATCGAGTCGGTGCTGAAGTATTCGATGTCGAAGAGAAGATGAGATTATGGAGAGAAGGTCATCTTTCCTGGAAAAAATGTTAGAAACATACTAGAATGTTCTTTGCGGACATCGACATATATTACAGTCTGCGAAAATGGCTCAATAGCCCAATATTTTTTTCTTCTTCATTTCCTACACTATATACACCTCTCTTTCCTCCATTAAAGACCACAAATTCTTATCCACAAAACCCTAGTTTAGAATTTACTTCTTGTCAGTTATCATTTGTTTACCATTGATTTTAGCTTTTTTTTATGGATTTTAATTATTTAGGCTAAATATACTCGTTGGAGCAATTGGTAAGCATTTCTAGTATGAATTTGTGATATTTGGTTTATCATTTTTTTCTTTGATTATAAATTTTTTGTGTGCTTTGTTGTGTAATTAATGCATGATTTAGACTAGAAGGATCAACAAGTTGATGATTATGAATTGATTGTTGCTAGGTTTTTGGCCAAACCTGGAAGAGTTTGTCTTTTTGTCGACGTGACTGTTATTGGTAGATGTTAGGTTGTAATTATGGGTGATAACTAATTATAATTATCATTTGAGGAAATTTCTTAGGTTTGGATAAAATTGAATGAATTTGCCTAATTATCGATGTGGTTCACTAATAACATCAAGCTTGAAACCCGATCCTCGTAGTCATTATTAGAAAATATAATATTGTGCTATCTCTATGTTTATCGCTTGTAGGATGTATTGGGTCTCAATGTTTATTGCTATCCTCGGGTAATTCCATGATCTTGATCCCTTAGAGTGACCTGAGGGTAAGGGCTATTTTGTCATGCCGATTGCCTATTCTAGCTGTAACCGAGGAGATGTGAGAAATGTCATCACTTTAAAGATGCTGAAAAGTTCTCCACAATATGTGGTTAATACATGAGTGATCAAAGGATAACTAGAAATGTAAACCAATTGCGCTCAAGACTCGTCATAATAGTATTTACATCATTTGTGCTAGTTGTTTGCTAATTTACTTGATTAAAGTAGTCGTCGTGTTTTTACAAACTTAAAATCCCCCACTTTGTTGCCACACACTTAGAGTGACATCTTTATGTGTTTTGAACTATGTTCAACACTCGATAAAACCCCTTTTTCCTCATGGACGACCTTGACTTTCCACTAACTACTTTCTAGCAGTTAGCCACAATTAGGGCCTATAAATACTATATATTATTTGGGAGGCACAACGACGTCCTCCCCTCGTTCAAATAAAGGTGTGAATTTCTCATAAATTACTTCCTCATACATAAATCATGTATGTTTGATTTAACGTAATTTCATTGTTATTATTAATTAATCAATACAAGAAACAAGCAAAGTGGTGGGGATGTGGATATTTTATCTTGTTATACGTGGCAGAGTGTGTGAATGACGTATACTTGGATTACCTTTAAATTGAACTAGTGAATACTTTTTTTAATTGAATATTTTTGTAAAAATAGGTTTGTCGGTTTCCAACAATAATTTCTTATTGTTTTAAGGCCTCGATATTTTCTAGAGAAAAGTTCTTTTATAACCCTACCAAATTGGCATAAGTGCCAATACAACTTTTTAATAATTGAAAGTGCAAATATAACCTAAATAGTTGGTGAAAGTGTAGTTTACCCATTCTGGCAGTTTAAGGCCATAATTGATTGAAAAGAAGATTTTACCCTTTTAAAAGATAGAAGAAAAATAAAATAAAAAGTGAATTAACAATTATACCCCTAACCCTAAACCCTAACCCATTTGCCCACCCTCTTATTCCCTATTCTTCTTTCGCTGCTACCCCTCTTCCCGATGATAATCCCACCCTCGTGCCAATCTGTGCCATATCGTCGATGGCGCCGGAAAATTCCAGCCTCATTCGCCAATAATACCTCGTTGAATGGTTACTACGGTTCGCAGTAGACAACAACTAGTCATTTTAGGGGATAGCGGCGATTCAACGGGGCGTGAGGAGGTGGTGTTAGGAGGGCCTAGAAAGTGGTGGTGGTGGTGGGGAGTTAGCAGGTGGTGGCGCTAAGGTTTGTGGCAGATGATGTGGCACTCAGGCAGGGCTGGAAGGTGGTGGTGATGCTGGTGGTGGTTGCGAGGCTAGCTGGAAGAGGTGGCGGTGGGCGAGGGGTGAATACGGCCCATAAAAAGTAGCTAGGGTTCAAGATGTGCTTCAGGCAGCCGTGCTTCAGAGTAAGGGTTGAGTTAGGGCGACATTACTTCAGGCGGCTCTACCGCGTCGGCACTAAAGAAAGGCAATTAATTTAGCAATAGAAATTTCAACGCTTACGGAGCTAGCCTGCTGTAGGGAGTGGAAGGTGGGGGTAGCAGGGCGGGCTATGTGGTGGTGGCGGTGGGTCGGCGGTAACCTGGCGATGGTGGTTATGGTGACCCAACAGCAACATGACGGTGGTGGTTATGGTGGCCCAGGGAAAAATTTTCCTAACATTTTTAGTTTAAGCCAAAGGGAATTTTAGTCATTTTATGAGCGGTCAACGCCAAAGATAGTGTAATGGGGTTATGTTAGTACTTTCATTAACTAGTTAGGGTTGTTTTTGCACTAGAAATTATCTGAGGGTTATATTGACACTTACTCAAGTAGGTAGGGTTATATTTGTATATATCCCTAGTTTCAACAAAGATTTGAAGCCATACTTACAAGATGATTTCAACACGGCGAGAAATTACTTGGCTATGCATCTTGTACACTTCCGCTTTGCATATCTTGGAACTCCTATGAAATGGGTATAAGGAAAAACTCCCTTCGTATGAAATTTATTTTGCTAGCTGGTATATGATCTCTATTCCATTCTATGTATATTTTCTAGTATAAATTCTTCTACCAAATTTTATTGTGCACACTAAACATTCCATGTAATGTAAGATACCTATTCCATGATTCACAACTACTTTTAGGCCAATTTTTAGATTATTGTGAACTAGTTCTCCCGATGATATTCCAAAGTCGAACCTAAGGCCTGATGAAATTCCAACGTTGGAACATGAAAAATGCATAAATTAAATTAGCGTCAATAAATATAAATGAATTAAAATTTTCGCTGAGGCTGGAAATAAAAATATCCGATTTAGATTCTGAATTAAGAACTTATAATAAATATTATATAAAAAAATCAATGCATGCACCCTAAGACATGGTTCTAGAATCGGAATAATGTCCAAGTTCCAAATTTGGAATCATTTTGAGACGTCTACAGGACAGAGTGGTTTCGAATTTGGAACCCAACAAAGGCGGTTTTACTCTCCAGAAACATTCGACAATAAATCACCTTTTGTTGCACCCGATCATAGGTAGTTCCAATGCTCAAAGACGGAGTCAGAGAAGTCACCAAAAAATTTAATTCCCTAATCCAATATAACCGTCTTTAATATATCATCTCTTCACCAGTGTATAGTAGTTTTTAATTAGTTTTGTTGGTAAGTTTTAGATTTCTCTTTTCTTATATTTTTATATTTATTTTAATAAATGAATAGGGATTTTCCAAACCTAATAAAAAATTAAATGAATAGATGAAATTGTATTGAAAATGAGAAGTAAAATAAATTCATGAAAGGAATTTAAATTTTAGTACTCTCTTCGTTCCAGCATAAACTGCATAGAATTTTTTTCATGATTTTCAACAAACATGTTTGACTTTTAATATGTTTAACTACATATATTAACAACAAATAAAAAGTTGATATTTTAAAACTACTTATTACCAAAAATCCAACAAAATCACATACATTAATATTATTGTTTATATATCTCTTCAAGTATGTGAAGTGGAGGAACATAGTGAGGACCAGGGGGGGTGCTCCTCACCAACTTTTTTTTACCATTGGTATTTTAAATTTTCCTTTTTTTTGTTTTTAGGGACCACAACCTTTTTTACCACTGGTATTTTATATTTTCTTGTAATTTTTTTTGTGTGATAAAAAAAGGTTGTGGTCCCTCCCCAGAATAATACATACCGTTGATTATAAGTAGAACACTAAAATAGGGAGTACGCATATTATTATTTATAAAGAAAGCAGTTTAAATATTAGGATTCTTTGTTTTTAATTGTAGATTCTAACAAGAAATATGGGGAGCTGTCTATCTTAATGTTGATTTTACTGACAATGACAAAAATGAAGCAAAATAGAATGCTGATGAGGATTTGAATGAGTTGGAGATAACTAGTGATGATGCTAGTGTAAAAGAGTTGGATTTTGACGGTGAGGATGTATTGAATGCTGAAGTTGAATCTTGGATTGAAATGGACTCGTAGGAGGAGCTGAGTGAGAATAAAGGTAAGAGGTCTTTAGCTGTGAGAGTTTCTAATCGACTTCATAAATTTGAGTGTAGGTAAAGAGCGCACAAGGTGTTTTCGCCCACATTTTACTGTTTTAGTATTGTTGTTTTTCTTTATATATGTGATGATGTTTATACTTTTTTGCTGAATGTGAGTATCTGTTGACATGTTGTTGATATTTTAACTAGAATAATTGATAGTAGCTCTATCTATGATGATACTATTGAAATGTAATTTTAGATGATGCTATTGGAATGTAATTTTTTATGTTGTTGTTGTTTATTAATTTGAGTCAAGTGCTAAAATGACCCTAAATTTAGTCTGAAAGTGCTAGTATAACCCTGTAAAATTAGAAAGTGCCAAAATAATTCTGACTTTATAATATATGTGCCAATCTAACCTTAGAGGGTGTTGATTCAACTAACAACGATAATTTTGGCCGACATATGAGAAAATAACGTTTATGCCCCTTGAAAAGACTAAACTACATTCTTATTCTTCTTCAATGCATCGGCTCTCGTAAAACCCTAGAATTCTATCACTAAATCCCATTTCCAAAATGGTCGCAATCACCAAATCCAATTGGGTCCAACAGTGGGATCAAAACCAGGACTCCGACGGTGCGGTCCTCCTGGAAACACTCGAAGTTTGGCTTGGAAACGGCGAGACCCTTTATGCAATTATCCTCTTAAGCTTCTCCAACAAACTGGCCAAGATCGCCGCCCTCTCAGGCTGCGAATTCTCCATCGTCTACATGGAGCACGGTCCCAGTGGAATCTCTATTGCACCGCAGTGACTTTAGCGTTGGAGGCGACAAACACTGCCGCCATACTCCGCGTCCCGGAGACCTTTGCCATGTGGGCCAAAAATCCTCAATTTCGGACCACAAGGAATCATGTTCTCGATGATCAACACTTGGAGGATTTCCAGAGGACAGTGTCGTTCTACAGGATTCTACCTACCGGCGTGCTCGGCTCTGCCCACACGATTGTTTGCGCCTCTGGATATGGCTTCAAAAATAGTTACCTGAGCAACTACAAAGATGACCTGCTCTTGGGTGAATAAGTTCGTGCTAGCTCAAGGGTGGATAGGTGGCTACGGACTCAACGAGGGTTACCTGAACAATTTGTCATAAAGTTAGTGTTATTTTGGCACTTTCTAGTTTTGCAGGGCTATATGGTACCTTTAGCCTGAAGTTAGGATTAGAAGTGTAAAAATCCCTATTAATTTTCATCTTGTATTTTCCAGCGGTAATGACAGCTTCAGGAGCAGCTGTTACTTGGTCGAGTATGTATTTTTTATGATTCTCTAATTGCTGAGTAGGAGAGAGTTATTCAGGAGATTGGTTTTGGTGGGTATCTGAACTTCAAGATTAAGAAGGTGTTGAATGATCTTCTTCATTACTTAATTTACGGTTTTAATCCAATTTCAAGAGTATAGACTATAGGTTATGAGAGGTATACTCTTTCTAAGGATGATGTTTATGATATATTCCAGCTGTCTATTTCTGAGAATGAAGTTTCTGAGGTCAATCACAAGGGCAAGCCCAAGGGTTATGCCTTGTGCTATGCTGATATTAAGGCTAGGTGGCTGCGTAAATATAAAAAGGAAGTTAACGGTGCAGTGACTACACTTAACTTGTTGAATTAGATAATTTAATGCATTTCCCTAAACAAATGACTGAATTTAAGAGGTGTTTTGTTATGTACACTCTTTGTGTGCTTTTATCTCCTGTTGCATGTGACAACATAGACATGAAACTAAGTAGCGTACTTGAGGATCTGGACCAAATCAGTAGTTATGATTGGTGTGGCTTTGTTATGAAGAGGGATTGCGAGGCTGTTGATAGGTAACATAGGATTAAGATCTATAAGTCAGTGAATGTGTGTCTAATACTACCTTTATTAACCTATTTTTATAGGTTTCTCCTTCATGGTGTAGTAGAATGTACTTTTCTTCCATTATCTTATCATTGGGACATTGAGAAAGTGAAAAAACGGAGTGACTTACTTTATAGGGAAGGGTACAGTTCTTTGTTCAGGAGTAAGGTTAGTTTTGCATTGACCTTGAATGGTAAGCTTTTGACTGTTGCAGGATCTGCTCCTGTTGGTATGTTTGCTCCTTCTTCACATGTCGCTGTTGTTGGTCCTTCAGGATCAACTAGTGTAGCTGACTTGTTCATCAATTTGGCATTGTGTGGTGGTGATCTATGCGATGAGGACAATAAGAAGGCAGCTGAAAGTGTAAGTTTATACTTTATGTTGTTTGTCATTTTTAATTTTTGTAATGTTGCAATTAATATGTGATTCATTTTTTGTTGGCGAGTTTTTCATGCTGCGAAGATGGAGTTTTAGAGGAACGTTGCATTGGCAACTGATGAGTTTTAAGATTCGATTTTAAAGGTGAATAAAAAGGAAGTGGCTGAAGCTGAAGATAAAGATGCTGAAGTGTTGTCAATTCCACATGTTTAGACCACACATGAATTCTTTGATGATCCAAAGATGTACAACATGATTGAAGCTTCTATTAAGGATGTTTAGCGTAAGGCGAGGTCTCCACAGTTCTTTTCATTTGACTTGTTAAAATTTAGTCCATAAATGAAGTAGTCGTAGGTTAAAGAATTTGTTGGTTTGATGAATTTGTTGGATGATTCTTTTTTGATGAATTTGTTGGTATTTATGGGATTAGTACTTTTATTGATGAGTACTATCATATTAATTAGTACTGCTTTTGTAGAATTTGGGTAAGAATATTAAAAATTATTTAACTTGTAACATTCAGTGAAGCATTTATAAATAAGTTAGTGGTTATGTTCATAAACATCATTCCAAAATGTATACACATCATTATGTATCAAAGAAACATCACCAAATACAGAATTGGGATAAGTATGTACACCAGTACTTTAATAGACACTCGAATAGAAACAAATTTAGAACAGATGTTCATTTAGCGTTTTAGAGCCAAATTCAGTTCCAATTAAAAAAATCGATATTTAATTAGGTTCGTTTGCTTATGCCATTTATCTTTGCACGATCAGGATCATGTACAACTGCAGCCTAATATCCTTCAGTTTGAGTTAATGCACTGGTTTCAAAAAACTAATTTTCTTCGCTATGTGTTGTTATTGTGTTACCTTTTCAGTTTTTTTGTGAAGTAAATAGTCTCTATTATTGTGGGATCTTTTTATGGTTGATTTCATAGAGCTTTTCTATTCCACCATCCATTCCGACAACTTCTTTTGAAGTCATTGCTGCATTCCATTGGAATTTGAAGTCCTTAAAAATTTTGTGTGTGTACACACCACCTACGTGTATGAGGATTCCAGGTCCTTCAGCTTCTTCCCTTGGCTTCACTCTTTCACAATATTCCTCTTTATATTTTCTTTGGTTCTCCACTGGTGTATTATTTCATTGAAGATTGAGAAGAATTTGGTAGGTGTTGTTGTCTTTGATGCGTTAAAGATGATCACAACATTTGTGCTCTCGTTTCTTTATGAAGAGAGCGTTCTGGCTGGAAAAAAAATAGTCCTTGTTAAGAGCTGTACACCAATTGTGTTTGAGTTTGTAGATGCACCTAAACCAAACATGATCTTGTAGTCTGAATGTTTTTATCACTTCTCCCCAGCACTCTTCAAGTTTATCTTCATTAACACAATGCATAAGGCACTTTTCAAATGTCAAGCTGAAATCCGAGTCATTCCTCAAATTTCCATAGTGACTCATGGAATTTTTCTTCATGTGTGAAATGCAAATTCTATGCTTTGTGGCACTAAAAACATGCAATTAAGGTACATATAAAATACGATTTTGCTGGCATATATGTTGTTTGTAAGAATCCAAAAAAATGATGGTAAACATCAACTGTTGCTATGTAAATATCACCTAAGTAATAAGGAACTGTAAAATAAAATTATAAAACAGGATAGGTTCAATATTTTTTATCAGAACTGAGAAATTTTATTTTTTTGCCTCTTCAATTGCTTTAGACATTTCTAGATTTTGGTTTGTGAAGATCGTTACAGATTCCTTTCCCCCATACATTTTTAAACATTTGCAGCATCCAAATGAACGTATTAGTAATTTTGTCGTTGATGAATGCGTAGCCGGAAATTATGTTCATCCACCTACAAATGAAGCACACATGAGTCTTTACTTGTTGGTGTGATATGTTGTATCAAATGTCATGATGTCTCCAGAAACGATGTAGTCCTCATCTATCGTAGAATCTCACCAAAATAGTGAACACAATTTCCCATCTTCTTTCTTTAGTTTCACCCTGGAAAAAAAACCTCCGTTTGGTCTATGATGTTTTGAGCATCACCTCCTTCTATTTTATTCATTTTGAGTCGGTTCACATAATTTATGTGGTCTCTCATTGTGTGCCGTAACTGTTCTTCACCACCTACGCCATCAACTATGTATTTATAACCAGTTGCAGGCTTTAAACCGGCTACTTTTAGTGTTTCGATGGCCTTTTCTTTTCCCTATTTCAACCTTCCCTCGCTTAGTTGTAGGTGCTTCCATTTAGCTCTAGCTAGCTCATGGTTGTGGTCGATGAAGTGGTTCTTGACAACAAACATTTTATCGATGAGTTTGATCCTGATCTGTGCTCTGCATCCAGTCTGTTAGATGTAGAATTCCTTCCTCTTTTTGCTGCTTGTTTCCAGTGTTGGTGGAATAGACATATCTTTGATTTTCCCTTGGCAAGAACAAGTGTAGTATTTTTCTGTAACTATGCCTTCAACCCCACGCATCGTTATTTTTCTGATGCTAAATCCCATTGTATTTGCATATCTTCTATACAGATTTTCTATCTCTTTCCCAAGACGTTGTCGTAATCCCTTTTAAATGCTTGTAGATATCAATATGTTGGATTTCATTACTTGCTGTGCTTATCAAATGAAGTTGGTCAGTATGATTGGAACATCATTATAAAATTGATAAATATTAGAACCAAATTTGGTGAGAATGATACTTGATATCATCAGTGATAAACATGTAAAGATCAGCAAAATATCGTGGAACATCGGGTGTACTAAAATTCATATGAAGGGAATTGAGCATCATTGTAATACTTTCATCAGTCTGCCCAGTTTTTATGCTGTTAAACATCATTGTTCAGTTGCTAATCTTCAACAATAAGGTCAGTAAAGCTCACAGATTTTATATTCAGTTTAAAGCAAGATAACAAATTACTGAGTTTGATGAATATTAATTTAACACCATCATAGATTACACAGTTTGATGAACATCATTTCAACGACATCAATTGTAAGTTCGCTCATCAATTAAACTCAATACAGGTCGTAGGTATAAACATCATTTGAAAATAGTTAAAAATCACTAAATCTAGTTCGCAGCTATAACTATCACACACTTCGACATTGATTTAGCTATTTACCTTTTATTTGCATGATTCTTTTTTCTTCCTGGTCAGTTTCTGCAATTTCATGCCCAGTTAGTCGTTGATCTTCAAAACTGTACATCTGAGTTTTATAATCCAACTGCATTCATCTTTCTGCATGGAGCATGCTATTATACGTAAGAATCATCATTTTTAACATGATTTTCACAGTGAAATTCTGTTGACATCGGTTTTGATTTTTTTTCTCGAGATTTTAGAGGAAATTGTGATTTACCTTGTTGATTATTCATCTATTGAGTTGTGAAAATCTGTTGACATCGGGTTTGAATTTTTTCCAAGATTTCAGAAGAATTTGTGATTTACCTTGTTGATTATTCATCGATTGAGTTCTGATCGGTTCAAATTAAAGTAATTGCAGCAATTTGATGAAATTGATTCACCGATTAACGCTGAATTAAGAATTCGGAGGAGTTTGAGTAAAATTGGGAGAACGATTTGGTATGGTTTTCAATTTCAAGGACTTTGTTTTATTTATTTGCAAAAAGGTCCTCGTCGTGGGTTTGATGAGTTATATATAAAAAATGGCATTGAATTTATTTTTTCTATATTTATCCGGAATTTAGAGAAAGAGAATTTATCAGGTCCCTCATTTAACTGTCATAATATGTCTACTAACAACTCACTTGGACGAAGTCACCAAATTTAATCGTGGAGTTGGTGAGAACAAGAACGAAAATCTCTGCCACCTACCTCCTCTGTTGTGTGACAATTGTGTCTCATGCGTACTCCCTCCGTCCCGCTATAAATTGCTTAATTTTACTTTTGAAAGTTAAACTAATCCAAGTTCAACCATTAAATTCTACTTCCTCCGTCTCACCAATTTTGGCTTATTTTTTGGTCAACTTTTTCAGAACATGTTTGACCATAATTTTCAATTAGTA
>JAUOBV010572722.1:0-16102 GCA_032360425.1 Rubia occidens | reverse complement strand
CGATCGTAATGTTGACTCGTTGATCCACATGCACAAACCCATATTGTCCCGGACTATCGTTATCCCAAACACATCTAGGTTTCCTTCCCCGGGGGATATCAATAAGTTTGCCAACATGAAGGTAGACTACGGTGTGTGCCAATCGTAGTGTGACAACCATGCAATTTATAAGAATATGAAAAAAAGCCAACATAATAATCATAAACACATAAAAAAATGTAGATCTATAGAATCTCCCAAAACAAACACCAAATCATGAATACAAATACAAATCCCAAGTTAATTAACTACTCCCTAAGCATTGAACCCAAATATTTCATTGGATTCAATGCCCTTGGGCAAAATAAAAAGAGAAGAAAAGAAAAGATTATTAGAGAGAAGGTCTTAAGAGTCAAAAAATGAGCATAAAACTTCAACCCTAGTAGACACAGGTTTCTATATATAATAGTAGGGAATTGGGCATTGAAAAGGGCCCAAAAAGGCTAAAAATCCCTAGTGGCCTCAAACGGCATTGGCTGTGTAGCCGGTCACGGTTGTGTGGACTGGGGACTGGCACAACTATGCTGGTTTGTGCTGACACAGACAATGTGTCCGGGCATGACCATGTTTCTTTGTATTGTGAAGGGTCATGTGGCCTAGCATGACCGTGTCGGTTGTGTCTGGCACAGACCGTGCCAGTTGTGCCTAGCACGGAATGTGTCGGTTGATGCGGACAGTTAGTTGGTCCTTCATTTTTGAACTTTTTATGTTCTAGTATCCTTTGGCATGGCCCGTTGGCTGGAAGCACTTCCTAATCAGTTGAGAAGTGCAGACCATTTGTGTTCTTACGGGCCATCGGCTGGGAGTCATTTTCTGAGCAAAATGATGGCCGACCATGTCGTTCTTCACATCTCTTGGGATGGTCATCACATTTTTGGAGTTGAAACGACACATGCCATGCAAAAAGGGCACGATCTGTCTCCATACTTTGCCTTACTAAAGATTGGGATAACATGGGGAAGATCACATCAATTGGTTCGTGCAAGGAGGCTATAGCATAGCCGTATTGGAGGTCATGGTCTGTGCCGGCTGCCTATGGCACAGCCGTGTTGGTCAGTCATGTCGGCTGGTGCCGGACGGTTGGCTTGTGCCTGCCGGTTAGTGCTGGTCATTGTGCCGGTTGATGACACCGTTTCATTTTGGAAGGTTGAACTCTGACTCCACCTTTTTCTGGCTCAATTCCATTTACTACCACCTTTTTGGTTCGTGGCCTTCTGTCTACTACCATCATTGCGAATGACCTTCAAATATCTGCTACCACCATTATCGATGGAAATCTATATGATAATGCCAAAGTCATCACGAACAACCTACTAGTAAGCTCACAAAAAAGGCCTAGGTTCTCGTGAGGATAAAGTATCCATTAGATCCAATTAAGTATACAATAATCGGGATTTAGATAAGAAAACAAACAACGGTCATCCGAACCTTTTGTAATGTAAATATAACTAAAACTAGAAATCAACAAACAAAACATGATAACAAATATGTTAACTGCATTGGTTAAGGGGAATTGATCAGTACCTATATACATGCCTTTTTAAAAAAAATGCATGCATAAAGGTGCAGATCAATTCCCCAACACTTAAACCTTTACTCATCCTCGAGTAAACGAAAACTAGCAAAGATCCAAGAGGATAGTAGCATGCAGGGATAAGTTAACCAATACATTCAACCTTATTCCTAAGCTACCCTAGTTTCCCCAAAGATGTAAGAATTTCACAACTCTCACTCTCCATGGAGAAGCTAAAGTTAACTATCCACAAAAAGTTAATCCAATAAAAGGTAAAATGTATACGGTAAGTATGCAACTAACTTACTTCGTTGAAGAAGACACCAATGACAATCTAAGAGATATTCCATTTAAGTTTCCATTTCTCTCAAATTCTCTCATTTTTCCTAGGAGCCTTTTCAGTTTTTAATCCTAGCATTCACACATTTTAAGCTAACTTCTCACCTTTTTCCACACCGACTTCTCATTTTTACTTAGGCTTTTCAACCTAGACAGGCCTGGCCTGTCATTTTTACCTAGGATATTTAATCCATCCATGCTTTTCCTATTTGTTTTTATGAAATTGCCCTTTCGGATTTCCGACATAGCCAGGTGTGTGTGTGTGTGTATATATATATATTATGTTTTTCATTTTTTTAAAAAAATTAATTTTTTGTGTTCCACAAAATTTCTCAAAGATGGGATTCATACTACATGAAGATAAGTAAAACAAAAAAAATACATGACTGAAATTCACCCATGACATCCCCAAAGACACAAAGATAAAAACATAAAGAAAAAGAACACCACCGGAGTGCATACAAAACATCCCCAAATAAAATGACATAAAAAACACAAAGGAATCTCGAGACGAAAAGCACCTAAGTGCCTAATTACTCCTTCCCTCACACTTGACCAATGCAATGTCCCCAATGCAACGAAATGGTAGAAATCATAAGTAAGAAAGGGAAATGTAGTGGTACTTACACATGGGACCTCGAAAGCCCTCCCTCAATCATCTCGCCTCGCGTCTCCTTCTCTTCTCCTCGTGCCTCAATTCTTTTCTCTCATAGGGAATGCCATTTTGAAAACCATCAAAATTTGAAGCATGCCTGCTCCTTATCTATTGTTCCATGGAATTATCTTGCATGTCGGCTCTCCCGTCAACAATGGAAAATTCCTCCTTCACTTCCCGTTCAATGCACTCCAATATAGCTCCCCATTATCTTATGGTGTTGTACATCGGGTCAATACTGACTTCGAACTCTTCCATTTGGGCAGAGTTCACGAGTTGTTCCCCAAAAGTGCGCAATTGGTGGAGGAGGTCTGCAGGTAAGTGGCTTGATGGAATCTCACCATTCTCCTTAACTTCCATGTCCAGGCTTGATAAGACTTTGTAGAAGCCTTTCTCAAACCGCAAATGGGGTGCTAGAAACAAGTCCTCCAATAAAGTGTCTTGATTGATAGCGGTGCGTTCTGGTGGTTAAAGTGCAATGAAGTTGCAAATCGTAGTGCCACTGTTCAACCAAATTAACCTTTCATCCAAGGTAGTTGTAGCAATAATTGAAACCGTGCTATCTTTTCCATAGTGTACCTCATTCTCGAATGATGTAAGTTTGCCAATGTGAACAGAGAAGTCCGACTATGCCTCCTATTCATATCGTACCACCTTTATTTTGTCATGCGGCTAAGCATTTCTCTACGAAGACCCCCAGAAAATCAGGGTAGAAAGTCTCTTCTGGGATCATCACCCAAAGCATTTGGTCATTCCGGCTGAGGCATTGTGAGATCTCTCCGTGGAAAAATACGTCCATGGAAAGGATTCGTTGGATGTACTGAAAAGCTAGATGGACTATTGTGGTACTCTTTCATAAATATCTCCTTTCTACGTCCAAAATAATCCTCCAAAAACAGATCAATGAAAATGGAATACCTTTCTGGTGTGTTCTTGGCACTTCTTTCCCCTACTTTCACCCAAAAGCTCGGGGATCTATCTCGGTGCAACACAATGTATTCCTTATCATCCAAGTTGAAATGGATGATCCTCCTTCCAATATTGTTCGTTCCTTGCTCCAAGGTCATAAAAAAAAATTCAAAGTCCATCTCATTTAAGTCTTGGAATGCATATCCAAGAAACCCTCTATGCCTATTCGGCTTAGAAAATAAGTTACGGAGTCGAGTAGGCCTAGAGTTGTCAAGGTCTCTTTGCATAAAAACTTCGTCCCCAAAATGATCCTCTTTGGGCTATTTAGGTACCTCCATCTTCAGGCCACACTCTTGGAAATGTTGGTTAAACCCATGAACTCTTCAATGGAAAAAGGTAGGTATGGAAGGAAGGAAGGAAGTCGGCTCTTGTCTCCCAACTTTAGCCAACTTCATCCCCTTCTCACCCCGGGAAGTTGTTCCTTTTTCTAGCCCACTTTTTGGAGCCATTCCATAACAGCAACAAGAAGATATTAATGCAAAAATATCCAAAGATATGCATCAAGTATCATTCAAGAAGAATACTTTTTTAAAAATAGACAAGATATTCCAAACCATACAATTTCAACATAAAGGCTATTCAATCAATAATCATTCTTCCTAAATAACACACTCATGACAATTCATATCATCTCATCAAGAATATTATGTAATAAGTAATCATTCCTCCTAAATACCCACAACAAGAAAGATCATATCATCAAAGCACAAGAACATATACTTCACCCACACTTGGTTCAATGCAAGATCATTCATACAACCCACATGCTTCCCAAAAAACACCTCAATGTTCAGAAAATCATCCTTCTCATCACAATACAATCATGATAAAGAAACCAAGTAAATACAAGGTTGAAAGGATTACCTGATATTTGAAGCTTAGAGCTGAAAAATCACTACAAAAAGAGGCAAAAAATACTAATTTTTGAGAGAATAAGCTCAAATTTTTTTAGTTTCTCCAAAGTGAAGTGAGAGCGAGTGTTCTTGAGGGACTTGATTTAGCTAAATGATTCCTATAGGTAGGGGAATGTACTATGGATACTTATTTTCAGCAATACATACTCCTCTAAGAGAGGTTGATTTAGGAGGGAGATACAAAGGAGATAAGAATGACATAAGTGACAATAGAAACTCTCAGGGACAAAAGTACCACTTAATTAATGCCTAAGGGAGGTGGTGATGTTTATCATAGTACTACATACATCAACAATCCTAGGGAATAATATATTTGCTGAGTTAATTGGCCAAAAATGCTGGTTTTGGCTTCAAAATTCAATTTTTAAAAATCTACATTTTGACCCTCCTACAAGATAACATGAGGCAGTGACACGAGCGTGCAACATGAAGCCTTATCTTGAGAGGGCCTAACACGAGGCTGCCTCGTGTTGGAGGGGATCTCACACGAGGCTGGCTTGTGAACAAGCCGTGTCTTCCCTAATGCCTCCCTTCCTTGAAAAGAACTTTTTTTCACCCATAAAGTCTTATTCCCTTTCAACTATAAAGCATGATAGTCGATCTTAACTTAACAATAAACAAGAGTTTCCCCCTAATATCCTTTGTCACACACAAACATGCTTAATCTCTCTATCGAAAAATGTCAAAACAAACCAAGAAAGAGTACAATATTTTTATTGTCATCCTCATGACTTAAATTTTTTTTTAAATTTGATTAAGAAGAAGATACCGTTGGGTCTCTGAATCGCCAATGGAAACTCTACCCACGATGACATCCTTGTGGATAGGTCTCCACAAAGTTCCATCCTTACCTTTATGCGCTTTTCTTTCCATAGAGAGTGAATGTCCATACATAGCCAATGTCGAGTCCTTAGCTATTTCCTTGGGTTTAGAAGATAGTTGAGGGGTTGTTACATCCTCACCACCATCAAACAACTACTTTATATTATTGAGCATAGAAAAACAATCCATGACAGACATATCAGCACTAAAACCATGAATAGCATAAGTCTCATCAACATGATCATCATAATTGAAGCTCAAAGTAGGATTTCCCTCATCACTCTCACATCATCAATAATCTCATCCCGATAATCATTCAGATTATTATAAAGAATCTCTAGGCAATCATTCTCATTAATCATGCAAGGGTTTCACATTGAGCAAGCTCATTACACAATGTTATGCCTTTGCACATAAAAGAGGGAATATGTGAATCATGCTTAGAATTATAGATTTCAAATCCCACCTTATCAATGTCATCCTCTAGGGTTAGTGTCCCTAAATAAACATCTATCTTAGTCATTGATATTTTTAGAAAATGTCTCCCTAATAAAATTGAGGGAGCAGCACTATCGTGAACTACATCAAGGACATAGAAGTCTGCTGAAAACACTAAATTTCCTAATCTAACCATTACATCCTTAACTGAACCTCGAGGGCTATCTTGGGAGTGATCGGCTAATTGGACAAGTACTCTAGTTTTCTTAACTTCAACCATGTCTAGGTTTTCATAAAGTCTAAAAGGGATAACCTTAATGGATACTCCTATGTCGATCATAGCATTTTTGACCAATTTTCCACCTAATGAGATAGAAATTGAAAACATCGCAGGGTCATCACATTTCTTAGGAATATTCCAATGATTTAGAGTAGCCACTCCCCCTATCTTCAATTTTCATATGTTCCTAATTGGTATTCCTCCTATAACTACATGCATTTTTCAATATTTGATCATAAGAGGGAACATGCTCAATCGAATTTAAAATTTGAACGCTAACCTCAACCTTCTCGAAGATTTTACGAATGTGTGCCTCATTGGTTGCAACTTTCAGCCTTCCCCTAATTGCACTAGGAAAAGGTTGTTGAGGGATCATCCTCACCTTAGTGGTCGGAAGCTCTTTGACGGGCTCCTCCTCTACAACCATCTCGCATTCCTCCAAGTTAGTCTTGTTACTTTCCATAATCAAGTCATCCTCTTGCAAAATTTCCTTCCCGAGCTCATGCACCTTCTTCCCGCTCCTTAGCTACAATGCACTAAAATTTCTTGGATTGATCTCGAATTGGGAAGGGAGCTTTCCGCACTCCTTGTACTCAAGTACACTCACTGAGGTGACGAGTTGGCCACTTAGATTTCAAGATTCTTGATGCTTGAAAAATATCTAGTGACAAGATCTTCAACTTCTCTCCTTGTCCACTCAATGAACACATATTGTTTCTTTGCCAAATGAGCTATAGCATCCATGATCTCCTCCCGATAGACTAGTATAACGCAGCGTTGTAGTTGGAAGACCCATCTCTACTCGGGTAGCGTTGAGGTTGAGGTTTTCAACCTTGGTTGTACCCTTGAGTTTCCTCCTCACGCCAATGGAATTTGTGGTGATTGCGGTACTGAGGATTGAAGGTATTTGCGTAGGGGTATTGTCTCTCACCATTTTGCTTCCCTCGGAACCCTTTTTGTTTCCCCCTAGAAAATTGTTTCCTATTTCCACCATTGAAGTCCAACGTTTTCACCTCATCAAAATATTCCACCACTTGTGGAAAAGTGTTGGTAGGATGATCAAGGCTACATATGTCATAAACCTTGACTTGGTGAACCCTCCCCTTCATAAATTCCTTCATCACAGAGGTGAGTGTTTGAACTTGCTCTTTTAATTAGGGAGATTGAGGTGGCTCATCCATTTTCTTCACTCAGGATCTAATACCAAATTTCTTTTTCCAAATGGCCATTTCTTCGAAAAGCTCCATTGCATCTCTCAAACTCTTGTTGGAAATTGAACCATTGCATGTGCATTCACTATCCTCATGTCTTCATCGCACGACCCTTCGAAGAAATAATACACTAAGTTTGTAGGTCTCAAGAAATAGCTACAACATATCCCAATTTCCAAATGAATCCCTTTACGAGTGTTTGGAGGGATTTTGGAGGTTATTGGTAAGTTGTCCTTATAGTGGTGAGTATTCACGCTTGTTACGCAGGAAACCCAGGTTTGATCCGTGGCAACGGTGAAATTTTTTGACCCGCATCCCCTCAGGGTCAAAGAACTAATTTTTCAAAAACCATAGGAGTGGTGTTCAAAGATAAAATTTATATTATTGCTCTCGTTCCTACTACAATAGTGCATATGGGGTATATAGTGGAAACACAGGAGTCGTTCACAAAGATTCTAGGAATCTAAAGGTTGACCACACACAGCCGCAATCGGTTCATCAGTCCGATCATGTGTCAAGAATAGCTAATGTGGAAAAATAGGGTTTTTGGAAGGAGAGAGAGGGTATCGAATAACTACAAGCATGCAAACGCACAAGAGAGTATAACTATTTATCGCTAGCACTTGAAGAATATTTGCATAACATGATTGGTGTTATGGTTTAATCTTTGATTCAATCACATTCAATATATATGAACCTATCATACGGCTTATGACACGAAACATATTCTGAGGGTCAACACTACCCCTTATCTTTCCCATAAGGGTTCGCAAGTTTATTCCATCAACATCGCCCCCGTAATTAGGGAAGTGTAATAACGGAGCGGCATATTGTGCAGGACTGAATCTTCCCCATGCTATTACATCACGCGAACTCAACTAGGAATGCTTCTCCCTAGTTCTACAGGGACAAAGGGATAGGAACCTTATCTATGGCACTAAGATTACAAAATGCTAACTAACGTGTCCATATTATACTGTGATTTTTTGTACCCATTTTGATATGCTTTCATGCTTTAGATACTCCATTTTACCTTCAAATTGTATATAGGAGAGTTAAGGGAGACTTTTGTGCTCTTATAACTTTTCTAAGGAATTTTGTGAGACAAGGTAATAATTCAAAGATTTGAAGACCATGAAGTCTACTTTTGAAGGCAATGAAGACAGTGAACACCATGAAGACTGAAGAGGTGAAGAAGATATGCTATTCTTAGTCAAGAAGAAGAAAACATTGAAAAGCATCTTACTCTGTATGTCGCGAGTCGCGACAGGTTGCTGCCCAGATCAACCTATAGACTTTTGTATTATAACTACCATCTTATCCTCTCTTAATCACATACCTTTTTCTCCCCAATTAGGCAGCTCTAAAACCCTAGTTTTCCACCATTTTAATATTTTTTTAATCTTGATTTTATGTTTGAATTGCTATTGTTGTTTAGCATGAATTCTAGTAGCTAAACTTAATCTTGGGAGAAATTTATTAATGCTTCCATGCCCATGTCCTGAGACCAAACATGAGCTATTTAATATTTTTATATTGTGCATTTATTATGTTTTAAATCTTGTTGTTGAATACATTAATGGTGTTGGAAGTTTTAGTAAATGAATTGCTTGTATGATTCCTTGTTAGGGTTGGGAGAAAGTAGCTAGTTTTCCGTTCTTTTGATATGAAATCCAAGAGCATGAATTAGAGCTTCTAATATGGTTTATGATTTGATAAATGATAGATGAATGTGATAATGTCGAATTCTTTGTCCTGTTTGTTTTGTGTAACAAATAAGAGAAGTTTATGAATGTTGAACGTTCTTGACTAATCTTTTGTAAATGCATGAATTTGTTCGATGCTTAGACACGGTGTACTGTTTATAAGTGTTACCAAGCTTGTTGATTCTTCGTACTTAATGGCATACTTTAAGGCATTGGTCGACTAAAGCAGTAATTAGTGAGGTTTAGCAAGAGATGTCGAATCCACAAACGTAAACTATTGTCAAAGAAGGATAAAAGATTTATCTTCACAACAAGTAGTAAGAGTATTAAATAGGTTTTATGTTCAAGGATAGGTGAGAGGTTTGGAAGTTGAAATCAATTGCGCCCAAGGTCCTGTAACTTGTGTTTAATCTCTTCTTAGTAGTTTGTTGCATATTTTGTATATTTACATTTGTTGCTAGTTAAATTGTATTTAAATTCATAAATTAGAAAAAACAACCAAAAGATCCCCCTCGTTACATGATTTTATATGTATACGTATCTCTATATCTAAGCTAGGATTTACCCTTATATGTGTAAACCCTTAGGAAAATCCCTCTTCTTTCTGGATGACCCCGACTTGACATTATTTAATTAATTTTAGTTAGGAAGCAGTTGGGGCTTATGAATTGTATTTTTTAGAGGTAGGGCGAGGACCTCCCAAATTTTAGCACCGCTGCCGAAGAAGAGATGTGTATTTTTAGGTGTCCGGGCATATTGTGTGTGAATATGTGCTAGTTGTAAATATTGGTTAATTTGTTTTTATTTGATAATATGTTGGCTTAGAGGCGTATTGTTTGAGTTCTTGGTGTATGGTTCCAACTCAATCCTGGCACAAGAATTCCTACACTACAACCCTGAGTTAGAGTTAAATTTGAAAAGGGCTAGGAGGCCTTCTTTGGAAAATTGTGAACAACACCTCTCCTAGTGACCATTTTTGCGGAACCATTTACCACTATGGATCATCAAGAGGAACATGAAGGTGAGAACCCCGAAGGAGGACCTCAAGATGGAGATATCCCATTGAAGAAATTTCTATTTAGGGAGATTATGACACCTAATCTTGAGCAAGAACCGATTTGTATCACTTACCTAGCTGCTGGAGCTACCGGGACTTTTGAGGTTAAATCTAGATTGATACACTTTCTACCTACATTTCTTTGTAGGAAAGGGGAGGACCTCAACAAACATCTCTCTGACTTTCATGGGATGATTACCAAAAGGGTGGATGATGACCTCTACAAATTGAAAGCATTCCCGTTTTCATTGTGAGATATTGTAAGGGATTGGCTCCACTACCTTCCATCTAGAGGTATCACCTCTTGGATTGAATTGAAGACGAAATTTCTTGCCAAGTACTTCCCGGCCTCAAAGTCCACCACCTTGAAAAAGGACATATGGCTCAAAGTCCACCACCTTGAGAAAGGGTGCCTCATGTTATTTACTATACATATATAGCTCTCAACAAGGTCCAAAGGAACTACTCCACCATGAAAAAATTCAATCTTATTTGCTTGGTACCTAAGTTATTGTATACACTGACCATGCAGCACTTCATCACTTAATGACGAAAAAAGCGGTAGATCCATGATTGATTAGATGGATCGTGCTTTTGAGCGAGTTTTCCTTGGAGCTATGAGATAAGAATGGTGTGGAGAACCTTGTAACTGATCGCTTGAGCTGGTTGGTTCCATGCCAAGAATTTTAGGTAAAGTCACCAATGATGTAGTAAGTACAAGAAGAATTCCCTAATGAAATTTTTTGCAATCCGGAACCTCCAACCCTGGTACGCCACATTGTGAATTTCCTTGTCTCCAATAAGTTTCCTCCCCATTTTACAAAGACTCAAAAATAAGCTAAGAAACGATGCTAAATATTATGTGTGGGATTATTCCTATTTGTGGAAACATTGTTCAGATCAATTTGTTAGGATATGTGTTCCTGATAATGAAGTGCATTCAATTATTTCTTTTTTCATTCTTATGCATGTGGCGGTCATTTTTGGAGCAAAGCGAACTACAAGGAAACTCCTTGAAAGGTGTTTTATTGGCCTACATTGAATAAACATGCATATACACTTTTTGAAAATCTTGTGATGAATGTCAAAGGATAGAAAATATCTATTCTAGGAATAAAATGCCTCAAAAGCCTATTTTGTAATTTGAAGTATTTGATGTTAGGAGGATTGATTTTATGGGACCTTTTCCTATTTCTTGTGGCTTTATATACATACTTCTCGTCGTTGATTATGTGTCCAAGTGGGTGGAATCAAACCAACTATATTTGATGATTCCAAACTGGTTACAGATTTCTTGAAAGATAACAACTTCCCCAGATTTGGGGTCCCTCGAGCCTTGATTAGTGGTCGTGACACCCATTGTTGCAATCGGACAATAGAAGCACATTTGAAGAAGTATGGCGTCACACACAAGACATCCACCGCCTATCACTTGTAAACCTATAGCCAAGCTAAATTTTCCAATAGGGAAATGAACTTCATCATTCAAAATACGGTTAACCCTAGCCGGAAGGATTGAAATTCTTGATTGAATGACGCCTTGTGAGAATCTAGGTCGGCTTATAAGGCACCAATCGGTATGTCACCATTTAGGTTTATTTTTGGAATGACATTCCATATACCGGTGTAAATAGAGCGCAAACCTTATTAAGCGGTCAAGAACTTCAACCTTGATATAGATGAAGCCGATTTGCATAGGAAGTTACAATTTCCAGAATTGGAGGAATATGTAGAGGGTTCTACGAAAATTATGAAAGGAGAAAACAAAGGCTTGGCATGACAAGATCATTAATAGGAACGAATTTCAAGTAGGTTAAAAAGTCCTCCTATTTCAATCCCGCCTTTGCCTATTTCCCGGTAAGCTGAGGTTATAGTGGATTGGCCTTTTTAAGGTGGTAAAGATGTTCTCACATGGTGCGGTGGAAATCTTGGATCGAGCTAAGTCCAATTCCTTCAAGGTAAATGGAAAATGTTTGAAACCTTACCACGAAAGCATTTTGCCAACAAAAGATGTTAATCTTCTTGATCCGGGAAACAACGTTAAATAAATTTGGTTTTAATCATCTAAATCGTCACTCTAGAATTTTCTTTGATGTTGTTTCAATTTATTTTTTTGTCATTGATTTGATTATTTTGTCATGTTCTTTTTACGAGTGTGTTTTTCCATGATTATTTTAGCCAATTGAAATGCATTGCACTGGATGAATAAAGGAGTGCAGGTTATACTAAGGGAAGAAAGGCTTGGAAGTTGGTAACTTTGAAATTTTTATTCCAAGTATGGGATACCCTGTCTCTCGCTTGTCGCGATGGCTATGTCGCGAGTCCCGACAAACAGGGAATTTTTTAAATCTCCTAGTTCTATTTGTACGTGAGTCGGGACGAGCTTGTAGCGATTGCCACAAAAATTATAACCAATTTATGAAAATGTGAACTTACAGGTAAAATTTTTGCAAGTCGTTACACATCATTGCTATTCTCGATATACATGTCGAGAGCGCGATGAAAATCAGGAAGAATCTGGAAAAATGCCAACTCCTAGTTTAATTTGGTCGCGAGTTGCAACATGTCCATCGCGATCGTGAAAAAAAAAGTTTTGGACAAAATATGAACTTCTGGGTCTGGATTTTTGCGAGTCGCGATTGACCTATCGCAAGTTGTGACAAATTGTTGCGAGTCACGATGGTCCTGTCAGGATCGCGATGAAAATTGGAAAGAGTTTAAAAAATACAAATCTTAGGACCAAATTTTCGTGACTTGCAACATGTATATCACGAGCACAATGACTATTTGACTTGTGACAGTCTATTGAAATTTGAGTCATGACTCACGATGATCCCTTTGCAAGTCGCGACACTGCAGCTATACAAAATGGCAAACCCCATTTTTCCCACCCAACCCTCTCAACTCCATCGCTCATCCACTATAACCACTGCATCTCCACCATTCTCCCACTATATCCTGCTGGAAATCACCGTTTAAACCGTCCAGAATCAATCCCATACCAACCCCAATCAATTTCCATCCTATTTCACACCAAAATCTGCCAAGAACTTAAAACCCTAACATTTGGAGATTTTGAATTTCCAAGTGAATAGGGTTAGAAATTCTTGTGAGCTCAGCCAATCCATCACCGTAGGCATCTAATTGGTCAATTCTTTCACTTCTTTGCTCTTAAATTGTGATATTGGTTAAATTGTGAGTTTTTGTGAATATGTCAATGTATGGGAATTGTTGGACTGTGGATGAAATGTTGTTTTATGGATTTTGAAATGTTCCTATGGTGTTTATAATTTCATTTTGGGTGAGAACTAATAGGAATTGATTTTTCCTAGTTAGGTTTTGGCATTGGATAGTGAAATTAGGGGATTTTATGGTTATAATGGTGTTGTGGTTATTTTTTGGCCATGGTTTGTTCTTTTGGTGGATATGTTGCATATGGTTTTCTTGGGATGGATACTTCGGACATTGTTGACATTAGCTGATTCACCTGTGTCTGTGCTTGTAGGAAATTACATATAGGCTATATGTTGAGCTAGATTGGTGATATAGAAGTGCTTACTATGTGTGTTAGATATATGTTGATCTTGAATTGTTGGAAATTAGAATGCTTGGCCTAAATTGCTAATATAGTACATAATTGTGGCATAGTATATTTAGCAATACATATGGATCGAATTTTGCATGTTTGGACATATAAGTATTCTTGCATCTTTATAGTAGCTTTTTGATGATTGTAGTGTGTCGACTACATCATTTTGACTATGGTTGCTAATTTCTATAATGATGCTTGGATGTTTATCAATGTGCGTTGCATACTTTAATAAAATAATATCCTAGTGGTGATTGCATGATTTTTGTCCATTATATCCTTGTGCGTTTGAGATTGTTTGCTATGTTGATAGATATGCTTACAAAGAGACCTAGACCTACTCGAATTGCAAATGCATCCAGTCCAGTTTCACCTCCTCCACCGGATAGAAGTGTGGATTTGTGCTGTATCACCAGCGCATATGTTGATAGATAGAACATGTTAGCCTCAAGGAAGATCCATTGCAGGTCCTTTCGCTGATGAGAGCACATTGGAGGTCCTTCAGCTGAAGGATCCCGTATTCTTCCTCCTTTAGAAAATAGGTATGGGAGGTTTCTTGTCACGAGGTATGTGAAGTTTCTTGTCATCCTCCTTGTGGAGAATTAGCGCATCGCAACTCCCGAGGGTCTTCAACGACTTAGTAGAGCAGAATCTTATCGCATCACATTGGCTCGGGTGGCCAAATTTCATGTGATCAAGACTCGATGGATACAAGTGAATTTTATCAATTATATGGGGCTGGTGGTGTCACATTCATGAAAATTCTATAGCCTCAGCGTAGTAAGCTGGATATGGATACCCCGATTATTGATTTGGCAATTGAGCTAGATGCTGAGTGCAAGCAGGCCTTTCTACGGGAACTTAATAACCTCCCACTCCAGACTGACGAGGGCTCTTGTCCGTATACCAGGATGCACTACATTCGCCACCTATTTCCACATAGTAGCAACAGCCTGATTTATTGCAGGAAGATCCCAGCCGCCACTGCCAGTTCCAGTAGTTGCCTCCATATTTCTACTTGTGACTGCAACATGATATATGAGCAAAACCTATATCTGTCACAAAAACTTTTGGATATAGATGAGGAGATTGATCAGCTTGCATCCAGATTCTGGGACATGCAGGAACGCTCTAGTGGCACCCCAGCCCAGATCCCAGGGCAATGAGGTGCAGGGAGAGGCGTCGGAGGAATGAGGAGTGGATGGATCTTTTTCAGCAGTGCTACGGAGATGGTGGTTTATCCTCATAGTAGTGAATGTGAGCACATTTTTCTTTCGTACTCCCCTACTTTTATTTGTATTGTGTTTTCCCATGTTTTGTCTACATTAAGGGAAATGTAGTGTTTAAGTGTGAGGAGGGGATTTATCATTTACTGTTTTCTTTAGGGGTGATTTTGACTTAGATATTCTGGATATTTTTGTTAGTTTTGGGATGTTAAGTTTTGATTTATTTGGATGTTTTTGTAGCTTTGACATACAGGATCTTTTTGGCTAATTTTTTTTTGGAAAATCATGGAAAAATTTTAAAAAATTAAAATTGAAAAATAAAGTAAAATGGAAAAGAACAAAAATAAAAAGAACACCCGCTATGTCAAAAACATGAGAGGGCAATTTGGGCAACATTGGGGGCCCGGATAGGATGAAAACCCGAAAGGGTAGCCTAGGCAAAAATGAGATGCTAAATGTCTAGGCGAGATGTGAGCCAAAAGAAAAGTATGTTTGGCTATGATGAAAACTCGAATGGGCTCCTAGCCAAGAAAGAGAGAAATAAAGTGTTACAATTTACTCATTTTCCATTGTTGGAGTCATAAGGTTGCGGTTGGCACATAGATGGATTGTGTAGCCTAACATCATGGGCATTCTTGGGATTGGGTAATTTAGTGGGGAAAAAGAAGTAAGGTATGAAATTTTTTATTCTTGGTATACTTCATATTTGGGTTTTTATATTGGTATGAAGTGAAGCATGTATCTTAACATTTGACATGGTTTTGAATTCACTTAATACCATTGGGTTTCAGGAATATCAATTCAGGATTTGGAAATTTTCTATATATTTGGGTAGATTTAGGAATGGGGGTATGTGTGATAAATTTCTCATTTGATATTCATTTTTGGGACTTATGATATTAAGAGTTTTTTGAGACTTTGATTGGGGGAATATTAGTATTACGATATGGGACATGTGAACTACTTTGTGTTCTTGAATCTTTCTTACTCAAGTACGAGTAAGGTTCAAGTGTGGGGAGGTTTGATGTGTCCATATTATACGGTCATTTTGTGATCTTTGTACTCATTTTGATATGCTTTCATGCTTTAGATACTCCATTTTATCTTCAAATTTTATTAGGAGAGTTAAGGGCGACTTTTGTACTCTTATCACTTTTCTAAAGAATTTTTTGAGACAAGGTAATAATTCAAAGATTTTAAGACCATGAATACTAATTTTGAAGACAATGAAGACAGTGAACACCATGAAGACTTGAAGACATGAAGAAGATATGGCTATACTTTGAAAGAAGAAGAAACAGTTAAAAACTAGCTTACTTTGTTTGTCGGAACTCGCGATGCCTG
>JAUOBV010572620.1:0-16103 GCA_032360425.1 Rubia occidens | reverse complement strand
GGGAATGTTTTAAGATTTAGAGTTTGTTTAGGACCAAAAAATCACATTTAGAATTAAATCCTAAATGCAGGTCCAAAATTCCTAAATACAGGTCACAAGGATAATATAGTAATCTTCCATTAAAAATACCTTCATTTAGGAAATCCTTACCTGTATTTAGATTTGCCCTTTTGAATCTTCATTAAAAAGGGGTGTCACTCAATGATAAGACTCATTTTTTACTTTCATTTTTTCGACACGTTTGATTTTTGGTTGATTGTTTTTATTTCTAATTTCTACTCGAAATATTTAATCTTAATAAAAATGTGCTTTTTATATGAGATGGTCTTCTGTGAGGCAGACTAAATTTTAGGCAGTGGCCTTTATGCAATTCTAACTATATTCTAGCTTCAGGGACATATCTCTAATAATTTTACAGTGACCTAACTCTAATAATTTTATAGGGACTTATCTCTAATAATTTTATAGGGACCTATCGCTAATATTCTTCCAGAGTTTTTTGTCCAATTTTCCCCCAACATTCTCCCACCATCTGCGGTATGCAAAAAGATTCAAAAAAATATTTAAAAATACAAAAAAATAATATGATCATCGAAATGAAAATTATAAACATCAACAAAAAATAGCAAAACATCAATGAAAAATCATAAACTATCAACTATAAAATTGGAGCAAAAATTATGTTTAAAAACATGTAAAACGGCAAAAAATAATATTAAAAGTCAAATAAAAATCAACAAAAAATTGGAAAAAAAAGTCTACTACAACTAACAAAACATCAACTAAAAATCATAAACGTCAACAAAGTTTCAATTATCAATTTTTTTTAAAAAAATCAACTAATATCAACCAAAAGCTAAAAGCGTCAATTCCTATCACCTAAACTTCACCCAAAAAATAAAAAAACGTCAACATAAGGAAAAAATCACTACAAAAAATCAACATATGTCACCAAAAACTACAAATATCAAACCGTATCACCTACCGAGAAAATGAAAAACATCAACATGAGAGGGGAAAAAAGCAAAAAAATATCAACCCACATAACCGAGAAAAACTACAGAACATCAACCCTTATCAACTAAAACTCAACAGAAAATTTTAAAACATTAACATGAGGAAAAAACTAAAAACGTCAACAAAAAAACTACAGTACCTTAAGAGTATAAATTATTCACTCAAAAAATCTTAAAACGGCAACAATTTTTTTTAAAAAAAACTACAAATATCAACTTATATCACCAAAAAGCTACAAACATTTAACTCCTAACAACTGAATCTCATTCGGAAAATAAAAAATATTAACATAAGAAAAAAGACACTACAAATATCAACTCCTATTACCATAACCTCTGTCCGAAAATGAAAAACACGAACATGAGAAAATATTTTTTTAAACTACAAATATCAATCCATATCACCCAAAAGAAACTACAAAACACCAACTCATATCAATTAAACCTCACATGAATAATGAAAATCATCAACATAAAGAAAAAAACTAAAAACATCAACAAATATCTACAGTACCTTAATCATTCGGAAAATGAAAACCATCAACATAAGAAAAAAACACTACAAAAATCAACTCTTATTACCAGAACCTCATTCGGAAAATGAAAAACACCAACACGAGAAGAAAAAAATTACAAATATCATTCTATATCACCCAAAAAATGACAAAACTTCCACTCATATCAATTAAATCTCACTCGAATAATGAAAAACATCAACATAAGGGGAAAACTACAAATATCAACAAAAAGCTACAGTAGCTCAAAAATGAAATATTCTTCAAAAAAAGAACAAGCTATATTTGAACTCTGGTCAATAACCTTATAGCCTAGAGCAATAGCCACTACACCAAAGACTTTTATTGAACACACATTCAATCAAATAATATTAAATCTCATCACGTACGTCAAGAGCATAAATTCTTCAAAAAAAAAGGTTCCAGGGAGGTTCGAACCCCATATCTCTAACACAAAATCTAGAATACTAACCACTAGATCAAAGAACCTCTATTAATCATTACTCAGTCAAATAATATTAAACCTCAGTGAATCTCTTTGAAAAAAAAAACAAATTAAAACTCACCTCTCGTATGTAAAACCTCTGTCTTTCCGCCATCTACCGCCGCCGCCGCCATCTGCGCATGAAATATTTGCGCACTCTTCTTCTTGCCATCACCAGGAGCGTTCGTCTCACGCCCAGCACCTTCTTTCTTCAGCGCCCTAGTTCTCCGACACAGGCGACAGAGGAGAACACCTGCACATTCTCCTTCTTCAGCCGTCTCTTCACGAAAAAGAACCTGCGGTGGACCTCCACCTCAAGAAGAAGAACCGGCGCTCGGCAGCAGCTTCATCAAAAGTGTCGGTGTCAGAAGCTTAACATTTTTCCAACAAAAAATAGAGAAGAAGAAGGTGCACCGTTGGTTACTCGAGGCTTCGATCTGGATCTAAATCGTCGGAGCTCAATAACTTCGATCTGGATTTGAATTTTCTAGAGGCTTCACGATGCGGAGCTTTGATCGAAAAAAGAATTGCGATGGAAAACTGACAAAAATCCAGCAAAAATTGGTGGAAACCCGGCGGTAACTGTTGGTTGGAGGCAGTTTTCGGTGGGAGGAGGCGGTTCCCGAATAGAGGAGGAGGAGAAAATAAAAATGAAAATTCTGAAAATTTTGGGATATATATAGTATTTTGATAATTTCATAATAGGCTAAATTTATCCCTATATTTAAAAAAAAAACTCCATCCCAATTGAAATTTCTTATAATTGCACAATGTACCTTAGTCTAATGTTTAGGTTGCTTAAAACTAGACTTTGTGTTCAATTTAATATATTTAAATTTAGGTTACTTTAGAATTTTAAATAAATTTTAGTTCAGTATATTTATATTTTGTTAAATTCAGTTCAACTCTAATAAATTCAACCCAACTCCAATAGTTGACCCGAATGGAATTTTGAGCTAACGTCCGAGTTGATACAGTTGCTACTTTCCTTTCTTGGTAGTCAAGGAGATGACCCTAAAAAACATCACTCCGAATTTCATATGGTTCATTTTGGTATGATTCCAAAAGGAGTAGATGAATAGCTTTACAAGTTGAAGGTCTTCCCATTTTCACTAAGATATGCCGCAAGGGATTGACCACACTACCTTCCATCCGAGATCATTAACTCATTGATCGAGTTGAAGAGGAAGTTTCTTGCTAATTACTTCCTGGCCTAGCAATATACTCTAATGGCATGAAGAGTCGTTCTACGACTATTGTCCATACCAAGGCTATTCAGAGAGAGGTTTGGTCTATTATTTCTACAATGGTCTTCTTGATAAGGAGCAAACACTAGTGAGGGGAGCATGTAGTGGTTCCATTGGGAACAAGACTTCGGGAGCGGCTATGAAGCTTTACGAAGAGTTAGGTGAAGAATCTATAACTTTTAGCTTGAGGTCCGATTTGAGAAGGCAAAACCCAAAAAACACAAGTTCCCCAGCCAACAATGGAATTCTTGAGGATCAAGTATTGGCCCTCACTTCTATGGTGAATTTTTTTATTACTAAGTCTAGAAATGTGTCGCAAGTGAAGTCATGGGAAATTTGTTCATCGACACATCCTACAGACACTTGCCCTCATTTGTAAGATGATTATGTCGAGGAGGTGAATTCCATGGGATACCAAGGGTATTAAGGGAATAAAGGTTATCAAGGAGGTCAAGGATACTAAAATCAGCCTTACAATGCAAGTAATCGAGATCACCCGAATCTCCGGCATTGAAATGCAAAAGGGGGTCAATTGCTCAACCTTATCATCCCTCAACAATAATATTGGTATTCTCAACCACAATTCCAAAGGCTTCAATACAAGCCCCACGATCAAGGTGAGAGTTCGGGCTTGTCAAAAGATGAAATAATGCAAGCCATTGGGAAGTTGAGTTCATGTGCGGAAAATGCCGATAAATTCCAAGAGAAGGCCAAATCAAGCATCAAGAAATTAAAGACTCAAGTGAGTAAAATGGCTCAAATCTTGAATTCAATAGAACCAAGAGATTCGGGAAAACTTCCCTCTCAATCGGAGCTCAACCCTTGCCAAAATGCAAGCTCTATCACTTTAAGAAGTGGTAAGGATGTTGGGACTTCCAGGGATGGTGAAGTTATTGAAGATGAGCCCAAAATAGGATTCCAAGAAGAAAGTGAGCAAGGGGAAGGAGATTGAGGAAGAGTTAATCATTGAAAATTTTCCCTCCATTTAATGTTCATTTAGCACTTTTATGAACATACCTTCTACAATGATCGAATATTTTCATATGTTGACTATGTTACGTGTTATATAGTGTATATTGATCACGTTCATGATTTTAGGGCTGATACTAGGGTGGATTTTGAAAAATAATCATATTTTAGTGTGAACACAGGTTGAATGAGCAACGTCGATCAATGGATCGATAAGTATGAGATACGAACGAATGGTCACCGAGTTCGTATTTGGCAAGAATTGACTTGAACATGTATGAATATCCAACATCGCTTGTCATTCGAATACAGTGACCTCGGTTATTTCATCATGCGATGTTGCTTTCCTGCATTCGATGTTTAGATTTATGTCGTACGTTCTCCGCTTTATTCTTGGTACATCCTACATGTGTATTTGCTGTAATAGGAAAATGAGAGTTATTCCTTGTACAACAAGTGGTTTAATATATTAATAATGCCGGGTTTTGCAAATAAAATATAATTGCAATTGACGAACGATTTTTGGGTCATCTAATATTAAATAATAAAATACCGTTTGACAAACGATGTCCAACCAATTCATATGCAATTTTACACGAATTCACAATCGAAATGACTCTTTAATGACATCGGATGAAGCGAGGTCAGCTTACCACATCGACCAAATAAAAGGAATTATATCCACATCATAGCGCGATATCTCTTTAAATACTCTGTGACATTGATTTTCTTATGAACGACGTCGAGGTAAATGAGGTCGCAACTTTTGTTAGCCCATCACATTCCTTTATGCAATTGGCGACGTTGCTCTATGTGGAAGCTGAAGTCAGTTTCTGCGATATCGCAGGTATGATATACTCTGGTCGACCAACTACCATTGACCGACGTCGTTCAAAAAATCTACCGACGTGGTTGGAAATCGAGGTAAAAAATATACATTTTACTCTAGCCATATTTACCTCAATTTTTCTAGGACTGAAAACCGATGTAAAAGGTCCTATTTCTTATAGTGAAAACAAGGCTCGAAAGTGATTACGGGGAAAGTATTAATCGTTTTTCCATCTTTCTCGGTTCATTGATGGGCCCTTTTAGACATGGCTCCGCCTTTGTCTGTTTGTGGTTGACATAAACATTGGCTGAACATTATGTAGTCTATCTTTTTCTATTCATAATTGAACATTGGGTTGGGCCTAAAGAGCATCACCTCTAACTCATGGGCTAGATATACACCATAAGCCCCCCTTTCAGCCATGAAGTCAATATAACACGAAATGATGACTGTGTTTGTAGAATGTGTGCGAACAGTTTTGTGTTTATTCTTTAAACTGTAACAACATGTTCTTTATCAAAGCTACTTCAACTATCTTCACATAATGTTGTATGCTTCTTGGATGTACTTAAGAATTTGTTAAGTTTTTTAACTTTGGAAATTTGAAGTTGAATTTTGAAAATGTTGGAATTCCGGTAGACTTCTGTTGCGATCTTACCTCACCGAGCCACGATTTTATCCTTTTTATTCATTATATTGTTCCGAGATTTTCTCCTTTGCCATTATCTCTTTTCCCTTATAATTTCTTCAATTTTGATGACTTATCTATTCACTTTATTACACCTATTCATATACCGTTACCTTCTGTATTCCAACAAAAGTAACTTTTTTTGCCAGACATTCATCATTTCTTTTCTGAGTGATTTAACCCCTCTTGACTTTTTGGTGTTTTAAATTAAAATCCATGTTTTGTTAGTTTTTCAAACTTATGAATTCTTTATCTTCTTCCTATCTTCTTTATTTTTGAAGTTCATCATCGTTCTCCATCGACTCATAAATTTCTTTTGTCCTTAATTTTCTCTCCATTTTTTACACAATTTTTATAATTACGAATTTGTGCACTGTCTCCACCCTAATAATTTAGTCTCTAAATTTTGGTTTGGAAATTCTCTGATTGTCTCTTTTGGCATGTCCTCTGTGATTCTGTTTTTGGCTTTTGGCTAAAAATACCCTCTGGATTTTGTAATTCTAATTGAAGGGTTTCATATGAATCCTGAGAGTTATCTCTGTCGCAATGTCTACTCGTAGTGTTGTTGAACCTTCCGTAAAGAATGTCCAGGTTGACGATTTTAACTCAAGGGAGGATTCCGACCATCCCTTCGGTTCTTCTGCCGTCAGTAGCATTCTTTCAAATTAAAACTTGGAAAATTTTAATAAATAATTTTCCTTTATTGTCTTGATTTCAGCTTAGAGCTCCTGATAACTCTAAGAGTGTTCGCACTCCTGCTATTTAGATTATCTTAAATTTGGACTCATTTTCCCTTTATCTAAGCACATCTTCGATTTAGTTTTATATTATCGAGTCGCATTATCTCAGTTCCATACTAATGGTATTTCAATCATTGTTGTTTTCTACCATGTGTGTGAGCAAGCCCAAATCCATTTTTCAATTGACTTATTCCGTTATCTGTATAAGTTTCGCAAGGTGAAAAATTCATCTGTTGAATTCGCCTTTTATCCTGTAATTCCTTTTTTTGAGCTTGTCAGTGAATTTTTAAATAAGTGTTGTGTATGACGTAAAAGCTTTTTCCATGTAAAATTGGGTAATGAGTGCAAACAAACCCTTCCTGTTTGGACTTATAATGTTCCCAAATCTAAACTTCCGAAGGCAGGGGTTCGTTTTACTGCTAACTTCGAGGTTATATTAAGACTCACTAAACACTCGATATACCTTTGCCATGCTGATTCTGAGAGTGAAGGTGTTTGTTTGTTGTTATCTTATGGTTTCACCATGTCTTGTTTACTCTTACCCCTTATTCTTGACATTGTTTCATTATTTCTGTGTGTTCGTCGAACTGGTGCTATATACTGTATTGCAGATATAGATCTAGCTGGGCATACCGTTGATAGATTGTTTTTTTCTGACGACAAAAATGAGGAGATGGAAACTATGCCCGTCCAAATAAATGATGTCTTTGGAAATGATGCCTTTCAGGAGAAAATTACCAAAACAAATTCTCAATTAGTGTCTTCTGAGGGTGGAGGCCTTGAGGGGCGGAGGTAATTGTTTTATCATGCTACTGATGCTTCTAGAAGAAGGAGGAGAAATTATCGATCCGATGTTTTGTTAACTACCTTAGGTCCTGCTGAGAAGGGAATGGGGGCACTGGCCAGTCCCATTTTAAGCCTCCACCGTGAAGCAACAACTTCCAAATAGAAGGAACTATTCCTGCTACTCTCTCTTAACTCTTTTCCATGAAATGATGACCATGGTATGTTTGTTAGAAGATTTAAAATGATATTTTTTATTCCCTTTTTGGGATGTATAACTGTCACATTTGCTTGTTCATTTTTTTTGAATTGTTGTAAGGTTGGTGAGAGTCTTCAGCATGTAAGTGAGTGATTTAATGAATTCTCCAAGGAAGACGGTTCACTCTTGGAAAAGTTCAAAGTTAGAAAGAAAGAGTACTAGGCTATGAAGGTCTCCCTTAAAGTTGCTGAGAAGCGTGCGCAGGTCATTGAAGAAGAAGCCAATAGGCTTCATTCTGAGTTGGAGGAGATACGGACTAACAGACCTACTTCACCCAGCTACGCCCATGTTCTGGCTGACCAAATCTTAAAAATGCAGTCATTTTTCAATTTATTTGCAGAGGTTTCTAGTTCTGCTCGCAACATTGGTTATAGACTGTAGCAGCTGAATCCTACTTTGAAGGTGAAGAAGTTGCCCCCATTGGCTAAATCAGAGGCGGTACTGGAGGGGAAGAAGACTGTGCTTAATGATGGGTTTATTAGTAGGATTTTTTATGGTGGACATCCTTATACCCTGCTAACACATCTTGCTAGTCTTCCCTCATTTGCCTTTATTTCTGAACTCCGTTGCCAGCCTTCCATTTGCTTCTCCTTATCCTAAGTCATCTTCTAATCCAGAGGTGGAGGCTGCCGTGGAGACTCACACATAGGAAGTGAACAGAGAGGAGTTTGCTTTTGTTATTCAGTCTTCACCTTCTGCTCCTTTTAATGTTGATTGATCTTAGTGTTATGGCTAACATTAAGACCATTTTTATTTGTAGCATATAATGGTACTTTGATGTATATCTGCACTATATGTACTATTTTTTAAATCTTAATTCAGCATATCAATTCTAATTTAGTTCTTTCTCTTCATATTTATTTGTATGCAGGGTTTTAACATTTTGGTAGACCATAAGCTTTTAAAAATTCTTGACTCATTGGAATATAGTGTTCAGTTTTATTGTCATCCTCAGTTTGTATCCTTTAATTCTTGTTACCTTATTAATCTAGTTGAGGCTACTGAGTTCCTATCCAAGGGATATCTTCACTTGCTTTTTGGTGATTTTTTTTCTAGCACTGGTCATTCTACTTTGGAATCTATTCCGTTATGTCTTAGATGGTACATCTCATCCTCTTCATCATCTTTGTATCCTCCAACTGCTTGCCCTTGTAGTCAGTTTGTACCTGAAGGTTATAACACCGAATCCCTGGACACAGATATTGTTCGTAGCTTAGTTGATATTGATTCTGTTGGTGTGTACTTGTGTTCACTCAAACTTCCTAGTCGGGTTCAGGAATGGGCATTATCACTAGGTATTCATCTCGAGTATATGCTACTCAGCATCAACGATCTGGAGCTTGGATAGAAGAAGACTATAAAAGAATCACAAGAATACATTCTTGAGTTGAAAGAATTCTTCACCGAATAAAACAATCTTATTAGCGACAACATTTGAGTTAAGTTAAAATGATTGGTCAGCAAGAAAAAAGCAAAAAAAAATTGCTGCGAACAAAGCACGGGAGGCTCATTAGAAGAACTTGATCATAGATAAGTAATGTTCTCAGATTGATCAATTATTGGAATAACTTAAAAATAAATAGGAAGAGTGTGATCATCTTTCTCCTTCTTCTGCTGGTTGGTAGAGTAAGTTTGATGAAGACTTTCTTTGAATACTCGCTTGAATGTTCGAAACAAACTTTTTCTTACTAAGTGTGATCTTCTTGACTGAAACGTGCATCAAGTCGAACAAGCTTGTATTGTATGCAACGATAAACATCAGGCCCCTTCATTATCATTTTTTGGTACCACAAGCCGTGAGGATCTAACTATGAGGTAGAGAGTTAATTTATCTGATTCTGTATCATCACATATTCATCGAATAGAGGAGGAAGTACAAAATCTATAGAGTCAAACAAGAGCTATTGGTGTATACCTAACCCATAATATGGAGGATGCTGGCCTTTAGGCCCAGCCCAATACTTAGCTGTGACACCCAATTTCACATCACCAATGAACCGAGAAAGGTGGATCCTTGTCTCAAAGAATTGGCCACCATTCGATAAAGGGGGAACCACATTTGAAAGTTTAACCACAAGTCGAGATTGTAGGAACCATGATGCAACCCACGATCTCAGACGCTAAAAATACCAAACCACGATTACAGACTTCTATAAGTAAAGGATATTAGCATTGAATCAGGTAAGTGAGACTAAAATGAGCATTTCAAGTTCTCTAAGGAAAAAAAGTGACTTGATCGTCGAAGTATTTTCCCCGGAACCACTTCCGGGATCTATTTTTGAGGAGGTAATACTTCAAAGGGGAACATTGAGGATTTTACTTGATCAGATTGCCACATTATTGGCGCCCACTGTGGGGAACTAATTTTTTTGTCCTAAAGTCCTTCAAGTAAACAATGGTGTTTACTATAAGTGAGAAAAACCACAATCACTAGACACAAGAACAAACAGCGGGATGCAACAGAAGCATGCATCCTAGCCAAGATGTTTGTCCCTAGTAGAGAAATGAAACACAATAACTAAGATGCATAGGATGATAAGGAGGAAGCAGAATCTCCTAAAACAAACCAAGAAAAAGAAAGACGAGTGTTCGTAGCATTCTTGGAAGCGAATTGGGAAAGTTTGTACAATTATTTGTTAGCCACTCTAAAGCTAAAATCCGCAAAGATAAGCAAAAACTAGAGTTGGGCGGGGGGAGCCTCAAGTATGAGGATGAGTTTAGGGTGATCGTGGAGGACGATGATATAGATAAGTCATCGTTGGCTCCACATCTTCATGATTTTAAGATGCTGAAGGAATTCTTACATTCCTATTGCAAAAGTATGAGATTTCGCAATGTGGATATAGAGCGGGTGCGCAAAGCTTTGCCTATTTTCTTATCAGGGACAACGATCACATGGTACAAATACTTATCAAGTGGAAGAGTTAAATCTTAGGCACAGTTGTCATATTTGTTTTCGGGGTGCTTCTGCTAGAAGCAGAAGTTCACAAAAACAATAACAGACCTAAAAAACATAGCCCAACGAAGTGATGAAAGCTTCGCAGAATATCATAATAAGTTTATCACTGAAAGTTTGCCGGTATGAGACCAGTCATTCCAGTCCTCGTTGGGTGTATTTAGAGAGGGTATGCAATCAAGAGAATTTTATCAGGAGCTTACAAAAAACATTCCTGAAAACCCAAGAGACTTACAAAAGATGATTGAATAGTAAGTGCTAAGCGAAGAGGCGAATAACCGCAAGATAGAGAGGAAGTGAGGCGAGAAAAGAATAATGAAGGATGCACAAAGAAGTTTTGTAAAGAAAGGGAAGGTAAATACCCCTTTCAAATAAAGAGAATCGGGAATGTAGTTGACACAGTTCGAAGAGACAACTCTGACCAAATCACGAAAAGATATATGGCAGGAGAATAAATTATTATTCCACAAACCTGTACCAATGATAGCACCTCCAAAAAGGATCTAGAGAATATCACTGTGCATTTCACAATGACCATGGCCATGACAATAAGTATTGCAGACATTTGAGAAGATAAATAGAAAATAATTTAAGGAGTGTTTGTTTGAGCCAACACAGGAGAGAAGAAGGAGGAAATCGATACAATGAAGCCAATAAGATGGGAATCTATGTAGCTAAGAACTAAGCACTACCCCACACAAGGAAAGAGGAAGAAAATGATAGTATCTGTAGATTACGAAGAAGAAATAATGAGTGAGGCTCCAGAAAAATTAATTCTATCAATATATGGAACAACAGAGTCCTTATCAAATAATTCTTTGAAAGACAAAGCTAGATATCTACCACCATAAGATCCTGCTGACAAAATACTTCGCTCAGATGAAGCAATCACATTTTGCAAAGAGGATGCAGTTCCCAATTCTTCACCTCAAAATAACCCAATAGTGATCATCACTAAGATTGTAAATGCAACAGTGTATAGGGTGTTCGTTGATGATGGAAATTCAATCAAAATATTATTTTTAGATTGCTTCGATAAGTTGGGGTCAAGAAAACTAACTTAAATAAATCCACATCCTCTCTCATAGAATTCACATGATGAGCAGAAACATCCTTAGACAAGTTACCCGTCACAATAGGAGAGAATGATTAAATTGCAGGATCATATGTAATTTTGTGGATATGAACATACTAAGTCAATTTAACGTTATTATCGGTAGGCCTTGGATAAATACAGCGAAGGCAATATGGTCTCTACACCATTTGGTAACGAAGTTCCTAACTCTAACACGAATAGCACCGATAAGAAGGAACCATCAAATAGCAAGGAAATGTATGGTGATTGCAATGAAAACATGAAAGATTGTAGAGCAAACAAAAATGGTTAACGCATTTCGGATACCAAATTTCTCAAACAATCAGATCCACCAATAGATTTGGGAGAAGAGACCAAAATGGTCATTCTAGATGACGAAGACACCTCTAAGTATGTCAAAATTGGAAAAAAATCTTTCTAACCTTGGAATGAAGAGGTTATACAAATCCTATGAAGTCAAAAAGATACATTCACATGGAGCGTATAGAATATGGGAGGAGTTGATCCAAGAATTGCTACCCATTCCCAAAATATCACTGACTCCATCAAACAAATCAAGCAAAAGAAGCGAAGTTTCGCTAGTGACAGACAGAAGGTCATGAAGAGGAAGTGACAAAATTACTTTTGGCAGGAATTTTGAAGAAAGTAATCTGCCCCAAATGGTTAGCATATCCTATAATGGAAAATAAGGCATACGTGGATGTCGAATGTGCATGGACTATACTGATCTGAATATGGCATGCCCAAATGACTGCTATCCTTTGCCTAAGATTGGTCAGTTAGTTGAAGCAATTTTAGGATATGAGGTTTTAGCCTTCTTGGATGTGTACAAAGGATATCACTAGATATCGATGAACCTAGAAGATTTTAAAAAATGGTCTTCATAACAAGCTTCAGAATATTTTCCTATGTAAAGATGCCATTTGGCTTAAAGTATGTGTGAGCAACATATCAAAGAGTAGTCGACAATGCATTCCGTAATCAAATAGGGAAAATTTGGTGGCATATGTTGATGACATGGTGATTACAAGCAAAAAGGTACGCAACTTTGCGCATGGCCTTAAGGAAAAATTGGATACACTAAGTGCAAATATTAATGGGATCCTTAGCATCGCTTAGTTGATTTGTTTGAAAAGTAGCTGAGAAACACTTCTCACTCTTTAAAGTCTTGAAGAAGGCCAATTTTTTTAGCTGGACTTGTGAAAGTCAAAGAGCGTACGAGTATATGATGGAACAACTTCAAGCATTACCAATGCTAAAGTCACCACTTTCTGGAGAAACCCTATATCTATGCCTGGCAGTTTTATCAAATACAGTAAGCTTAGTTTTAATGTGTAAAGAAGGTGAAAACAAGTACCAGTGTACTATATTAGTAGAATACTACAAATCGCAGAAAAGGAATACTAGCCAGTGGAAAAGCTGACTTTAGCTTTAGTTTATTCAATAAGAAGGCTGCGAACCTATTTTCACTGTCATGAGATCATCATTACATTGATTTTCCAATCAAGAATATCCTGAGTAAGTTTGAATCATCTAGAAGAATGACTAAATGGGCTCTCGAATTAGTATAGTATGAGATACAGTTTCAACCACGAAATGCAATCAAGGCACATGTCTTGGCAGATTTCATTGCAGAAATGACAAGTGAAGAGATAAAGGTGCAATAAAATATTGGGATTCACAAGGGAAAATCCAAGTGGAATGATATAGCATGGAGCATCAAGCAAACAAAAATGTGGCACATGACTACTTCTAGTATATTCTGAGGGAGGAAAGCATATATATTCGCTTCGATTCGACTTTCCACTCACCAATAATGAAGCTGAATACGAGGCTTTAATACGTGTCTTAGATCTTACAATAAAAATGAAGGTAAAAAGTGTCAAGACCTTTAGAGTTTCACAGATAATAGTTCAGCAAGTGCAAGAAGGCTATGAAGTGCGGGAAGAGCAGCTAGTAAAGTATTTGATAAAAGTTTGCCAGCTCATTTCCTAGATTGAATACTTCAATGTTCAATATGTACCAAGGGGTGAGAATGAAAAAGTAGACGCCTTGAGCAAGCTAGTGACAGCTGGATTTGATTCATTGTTCGGCCACAAGGATGTTATGGTAGAAGTCATCCCAGTCAGAAGTACGGTAACTATAACTGTGTCAACAATGCAGACTAAAGAGGTATGATGGATGACACCACTGATAGAATACTTTGAAAGAGGAAAATTTTCCAGCAAACAAGATACAAGGCAGGAAATTAGAGTTGCGATCTCACAACTACACCTACGAAAAAGGAACCTTATACAAAAAAAAGTTTCTTGACTCCATGGATAAAGTGTATAGGCCCATCAAAAGCAGGGAAATTCCTAAGGGAAGTGCATGAAAGATTGTGTGGAACACATCAAGGCTCTAGAATGGTTGCAAAGAAGATAATTCGAGTAGGATACTATTGGCTGAGTATGTTCAACGATACGTAAAACTTTGTGTTCAAATGTAAAAATTTCCATTTCAACGCTCCGATATTGCATAAGCAACAAACTGCTTTAACAGGAATATATGGAGCATGGCTATTTGATAAGTGGGGAATTGATCTAGTTGGACCTTTTCCAAAGGGTACTAGGAATGCAAGATTCTTAATAATTGCGATCGACTACGTCATCAAATGGGTGGAAGCGAAGCCACTGGAAAGAGTAAAAATAGAGGTAATAAGAAGGTTCGTCTGGAAGAACATAGTTTGTTTCTTTAGGGTGGCACTAACTATCATTATAGATAATGGTACAGAATTCACTAGCGGAGTCTTTATGGAATGGTACTCAAAGTTAGGGATTACATACAAGTTCACTTCTGTGGCTCACCCTTAAGCAAATAGACAGGTGAAAGTCACCAACAGGACTATAGTTCAGGTTATACAAAAAATATTGGAAGGGAAGCAAACTGGTTGGGTGGAAAAAAAACCTAATTCCTTGTGGTCATACAGAACAACTGTTCGACAATCAACAAGAGAAACACCATATAGTATGGTCCATGGTCATGAGGTAGTAAAAATGGTGGAAATCAAGAACTCAAGCCTTTGAGTTCAAGTAAATAAGGAGGATGATAATCCTGAAAGGATGAGGTTGGACCCAGATGAACTTAAAGTAAAGAGACAACACGAAACGATCACGGAGGTGAAGTACAAGGAGAAGATGGCCAAGACATATAACTAGATTGTCAGGTAAGTGCAATTCTAAATTTTTGGTCTTGTGTTGAGAAAGAACGAAGCAAGTTTGGTGGTGGAGAAAGGAAAGCCTAGCCTAAAATGGGAAGACCGATACAAGATAGTGAAAAAGCACTGATCGAACTGCTATGAGCTAGAGAGATTTGATGGAAGCATCGTCCTCAATACTTAGCATGTGATCAACTTAAGGAAATTGTGTATCTAGATCTATAGTGGAGAATAGGAAGTATCCAGATTGTATAGGAGCCATGAAATGATCATTGGGGATGTTCGCATTCTTGTTTTTTTTGAAGGAAATATTATTGCAGTCGTACATGATATATATTAAAAATCATCTTTGGAGGAAACATACTTTTCATGTCCTTTACTTACAATTTCTAATTAATAGCCAACTAAGGCACATGGAAAACAATCGAGCTTGACCAATTGCGAAGCAATAACTTACAACCTTATGACTTTGCAAGCTCTAGATCTTGTAACATTGTAATCTTACTTTTGCGAGCTATATATCTTGGGTGAGGGCAGACATGCCTACAAAAATGGCAACGCAAGCAATATATCTTATAGCTCGCAAATATAAGTTCATGAGTTTCCAAGCTATAGATCTTGAAACTTTGTAAACTCAATTGAGAAAGCTATAGATCTTGCAAAAAAGGAAGATATGCCAACAAACACGAGCAAGCAATAGATGTTGCAAGTTCCCACAATACAAACCATTAATTTTTCAAGATATAGATCTTGAAAAATAAGCAAACATTCAAGCAATATCAGCAGTAAAAACTAACTATACAGCCTCTCTTGGTAAAGGTTCAACAACTAAAGTATAAAAGTAATAGATCTCTTAGATGTATAAATAAACGAATAAAAGATATTGTAACAAGCATAACGTTGTGTTGGTAAATAGTGAAATAACAAAACTACGAAATACAAGTCAGTATAAGGTACTATTGCAAAAATTCCAAAAAATAAACTGGCCCAACAGATAGAAAAATAAAAAGAAATCTATCGGCGCCTTGATGCGAGACGATATAGAGGATGAAAAACAACCATGACGATGAGGTGTCCTAGCTTCATGATGAGACTGCTCAACCTCGCGATGAGATTGTTCAGCCCCACACTTGTTTTCTAACATATTGTCATAACACCATTTCATGTATAAGTAGGAAGGATGCCGTGTTCCCCTCTTTGTCCCATATAATCAAGATGCTTGGCATAGTACGCCTTGAAATCAGTTATAGGGCCGGGCGAGGGTAAGTCTTCTTCTTATCACCCCCTTCACCTAATCCATATTAGGCTCTGGTGGTATAGCCTCC
>JAUOBV010572427.1:0-16112 GCA_032360425.1 Rubia occidens | reverse complement strand
ACTAGCTACTTAATTATAGTTAGTAAGCAAAAGGACTTAAAAATATCATCTTTGAGAGGTACGACGACGACCTCCCACTAACCATTTGACCCTTTGGTCTTTTCAAGCTACCACTCATAACCGTAACTTGTCGCCCCTCCGCCACCTTTAACCCCAGCCTCACCGCCTCTCCAACATCCCTTACTCTATTATGCCGCCCCTTCAGCACCATTAATCCCCAGTCGGCTGCCTATCCATCACCCCTAACCCTACCCTACCGCCCCCTCCACCACCCTTAACCCTACCCTGCCACTCCCAAATTTATTGTCGCCGCCAAACTCTAGCGCTGCTCACCAAGCCCCTCCCAAATTCAAAAACCTTAACACCGGACCCCACTTGCCACCCACAAAACCCCACCCAAATATGAAAATCCTAGCACCTTCATGCCACTCCACCAAACTCCAGCCCCTCATTATCAATTAAGCTCCAGCCAATGTTTTCTCGTCGCCATCACGGTCACCATACGTGCAACCCTACCACCACCATATTTGGGAGAACCATATCTTGAAAATGAATGAAGAAGAAGAAAATTGCAGATAAAAAAAGATTGGCATTTGGAAGTGATGGCGCAGCAAAGAGAAGGACATCGACGACACCAAAGTAGCGATTTCAAGCGACATAAAGGAAGAATGACCAACCATATATATTGGGGGAGAAGAAATTGGCTGACCACAATTTCAGGGTTTGGGGTTTGAGATTTAGGTGAATCATCAAAAAAAATTGTGAAGACCTTTTTTCCTACCTGATTTGGGAATTGGGAAGGACGTCAGGTAGGGCAAAAATGTATTTACAAAAAATAATGTATTTTCAATTTTTTTTAAAAAGAGGCAAAACAGTCATTTAAAATTAATCCGAAAATAATCAAAGTTGACCCAATTTAAAGTTGATACCAAGGGGATATGTGCACTTTCGAAAAATTGAGTGGTATATTTGAACTAAACATGGAATTGGGTGGGGGAATGAAAGCACATATTCTAATCCCTCCCATGATCATATTATAACTTACATACTAATTGAAGAGATAGTTTTCTGTGAGACATCCGTCACATGGTGAGACGGGGATTCAATGTGCGATTTTCAGAGATATGCGTAAAAATTGTTGTTCATATAATTCGTATATTTTTTAGTCATAAGATTAAACTGGTCAAGACCATTTCCTCTTTATTTCCATCCAATTGTATCACCTTTAATTGTTCGATTTTTTCTGACGTACAGACGTGCCTCCACCCAATAGAATAAAATTTTCCACCCAGCTGAGAGAGTTGACTGTCTTCAGAATTCTCTCTCTCAACTTTCGACTACTCTACAATGCCAAACCACCGGCTGATTCACCTTCTACGATTGTCGTGGCCGATGTTGCAAAATCCATGCATAGCACTACAAGAAAAATGACCTATTACTTTGCCCATTTTACCTCAGGTTTTTGGGTTAGGTTAAATAACCGAAGCAAGAAATTCTTTTACCTCGATATTTTTTCAAACTAAATATTTTATTTACATCAGTTATAAAAAATGAGGTAAATAATAGGGTTTTTTACCTCGGTTATATGATAACGGGGTAAATATTATTCAAAATCTAAGTAAAAAGTGTAATTGACGCAGGTGCAACGTCGGCAACGTGTGTTTAACCAAGCAGTATTAGTCAATCATGAGATGACTGACTCCGCACCATCGGTCGGTTTGACCAAAGACCCAATGACGTTAAGGGGCGATGTCGCATCTATTGGGATTCAGTTAGTATGTTTTGGTCCTTTTGATAAAAAAGCTCTGATAACATGAAAAATACAATTACGTTAATTAATGGTGCATTGATATCTCAGCAATGACAAATCTCATCAATAATGAGGATTACAATATATAAGGCTACAAACTAAAGTCTAACGGGAATATGATTCTAAAGTCTTTAAGTAAATTACCATATATAATCTAATCTAGAAGGAAACTTAATTCTATCACAAAACTACCATCTATAACCTTTCTCATAAGGGAAATGATTTATATTTCCTTATCACCATCCCTCAAGTTGAAGCATGATGCACAAGAATGTCCAACTTGCGAAAAATATTATGAAATTGCTAATCGCTAAAGGTTTCGGAAAAAAATCTCCATTGAATGGGATTCAACGTCAGTAGTAGTAGAAGTAGAAACAACAACGGTAGCAGTAGCAACAGTAGAGCAGTATTGAACTTCATTAATAGTAGCAACAACGGTAAATGAGTATTTAAATTTAGTAACAATAAGTCAACCATATGAGTGATCAGTGAGCAATAACGGCATGCAGATGAGATCTTTATAGTGACAGCGGCAACTAAGAGTGGCAGCGATGGCAGGAAGGACACAACGGTATCGATAGAATGATAGTAAGAGCAATATTCATCATGAACACAACCAAAATGATAATAGTATAGGAATAGATAAAACCAGTAGAGAAAAATCAACGAACTAGCTAATGACCACAACGTGGGGGCAAGTTGTTGTTATGGTGCCAAACGGTGGGTAGGCTAAAGATCGATGACATTGAGATGAACTAAGAGGGGGTCCCAGATTAAACCAGCTCTGATACTATGATAAATATAATTGGGTATAGATGAATGTGTTAATGAATGGCACGTTGATATCTCATTAATGGTACTTCTCATCAATAATTAGGATTACAATATATAAGACTACAGACTAAAGTATAATAGGATTATGATTCTAAAATCTATAAGTAATTACCATATATAATCTAACCTAGAAGGAAACTTAATTTTATTAGGAAACTACCATCTATAACCTTTCCTATAAGGGAAAGGATTTATATTTCCTTATCACCTTTGACCAAATTGAATCATAAAACCCAAAATTTTCTTCCACGTTTCAAGATGACTCTACAAAATCCAAAACCTCATTGTTGAAGGTGGGTAATGGGGTTGCGGGTTGTGCTAACTTGCCACTCATTTAGCAAGTAAGTATTGTGTTTTCATCTTCAATTTGGTTTCTAGCTAGGTTAGTTCAAATCATATGAGGTTGACTGATTTAGGCATTGCATTATTATATATGGATGATGTTATATGTGTATGAGAACAGGATAATTGAGGCTTTCATTGACATATATGTATGTGTGTGTGTGTATATATGTTGCTCTAGTTAATATGTATATGCTTAGAATCCATGAATTGAATGGATGTAAGTGGATTTATTTGTTCCTAAGATAGGACCCTAAATAATGTGTACTTATTATTATATTGTAGGAATCTCTATGGATAAAATCTATTGTTTTGATGAAGATCAAACTAGTGAGAAGTATCAATCTTTTGTAGCTAACTTCATCAAATATGCCTTCACGAATGACGCAAAGGAGAATTTTTCGTATGTATATTGCCTTTGAAAGAAGTGCCGAAACACCACTATTCATGAAGATGCAACTGGTTTGAAGGTGACTTATTTATATACGATTTTCATCCAACTTACAAATTTTAGTTTTGGCACAGTGAGAAAGTGAATGAGCATACTAAAAATGAAGTAGAGGCCAAGAAGGATGATAGGATGGATGAGTTGATTGAGGATATTGTCAAGAACTACAATGGGCAATCCAAAAAAGAATTTTATCCTTTCACAAACATAATGAGATACTTCTATACAATGGATGCCCTGAAGGAATGAAGGTATTGAAGGCTACGTTGCAGTTGATGAATGTCAAAGGTAAGTATTCCTATTGTGATGTTAGGCTCTCCGGTCTGTTGAAAGGGTATAGGGAAATGCCTTTGGTTAGCAATAGACTACCCGAAACGGTCTATGAGGCGAAGTAGGTACTTTTTCCTATGGGCATGGATTATGAAAAGATACATTCTTGTCGAAACAGTTGTATCATGTATAAGGGAGATCACTTGATTACAGAGGAATGTCCTAAATGCAATGCTCCAAAGTTCAAATTAAATGAGGTGGATTTTGATGGAGAAATTGGAAATTAGCAGACGAAGAAGGTTTGTGTCAAGGTTGTTTGGTAATCCAAAGGATGCAAGGAATATTAGTTGGCATGCATATCTGGCAATGGTTGATCCTGAAGTTATTAGCCATGCTGCCGATGGTGATCATTGGAAAAAGATATATGTGATTTTTCCCATCTTTGGGAATGAGCCATGTATTTTGAGACTTAGTTTGTGCCCGAATAGAATAAACCCATTTGGTAATATAAGTAGTAATCATAGTTCGTGGCTAGTGATAGTAATGATTTACAACTTGCCCTCATAGTTGTGCATGACAAGGAAGTATAATATGTTGTTTCTACTAATCTCCGATCCTAAGAAACTGGGAAACGATATCAAAGTGTATCTTGCCCGTTTGGTGGATGTCCTGTAAAAGCCGCGGGATCCTGAAATGAGGATGTATGACGGGTTTTGGAAGAAGTCGTTTAATTTTAGAGCCATGTTGTTCTGCACCATTAACGACTTTCTTGTATATAGGAACTTGTCTGGATATTCAGTTAAGGGTCACAATGCATGCCCTATTTATTTGGATGGAACAAATTACTATCAGTTGAGGCATGAAAGTAAGACAATGTATCTTTGGCACCAGAGGTGACTTTCAACAACTCATTGATGGTGGAATCGACATGCTGAATTCAATGGCATGGTAATGTTGGCTCCTTCTCCCCCTATTAACAGGTGCATTAATCTCGTACATGTTGAGTGGTTTTCGATAATGTCTTTGGCAAGAGGAAGAGGTAACATAAGGTTGCCAGTAGTTTGAAGAAGCGTTCCATTTTTTGAACTATCTTATTGAGAGATCCTTGACGTCTGGCACTGTTTGGACGTGATGCATGTTTAAAATAATGTATGTGATAGTTTGGTTAGTACTTTAATAAATATCCCGGGTAAGACAAATGATGGAGTGAAGTCAAGGAGAGATTTGGTTGAAATGAAAACTAGACCTGATTTGACCCTCGAGGTGCAGGCATCGAAGACATACTTGACCGCTGCTTGATACACACTTTCAAATATTGAGAAAGACTTGATTTGTTCTATCCTGATAGGTATAGAAGTCTCGACGAGCTACTCTTATGGGATTAGCAAACTAGTATTCAATGCGGGATTGAGATTGGGGAGTATGAAATCGAACGATTCAAATTGTTTGATTCAATATTTTCTTCCTGTTGCAATCATACCCATCTTTCCAACTCACATTAGAAAGTGCACCACATAGTTGTGTTGCTTATTCAAGGCAATTTGTTGTAAAGTTATTAGGCATTAGAAATTGGTGGAACTACAGGGAGAAATAGTTATTGTATTGTGCAAGACGGAGATGTATTTCCCTCCTTCATTCTTTGACATAATGGTGCACTTTTTGTTTCATGTTGTACGGGAGATATAATATGTGGTCCTGTTCATCTTCGATGGATGTGTCCGTTTGAGAGATATATGAAGATATTCAAGGGTTATTTGAAAAAAATAAATCAATATCACCTGAATGCTAGTATTGTGCAGAGGTATGTGATTGAGTATGTCATAGAATACTGCACATAATTCTTGAAGAATGAAGAGTTACGTGCTACCAAAATCGCGGCATGCGAACAGAGTGGGTGGCAAAGGTTTTTGAAAAGGAACAAGTAGGATAGTATCCCCTGACGAGTTGAGAAAGAAAAATTATATGTTCTTCAAATTTTAGATTTAGTTTGCCCATCCGTGGATATGCATATGGCTACTATCAAAGAGCGGCACCCTGGTTGGTTGGAGAAGCAAGTACTTGCAGAACACAATCACACGTTCATCGATTGGTTACGCTCAACTGTATTGAGAGACAATCACGGTGAGAATTTGAATTGGTTAGGCTTCATGCCTTCTGTAAGTGCTATTTCTTTCACAGGTTATGACATGAATGGTTTTACCTTCTCAACCCGTGAATGGGACACACACCCGCTACACAAAATAGTTGTGTTAGCCTAGTTGATGAGACATTGTATGTAAGCAGCGTAAATGATAAAATACTATCTATGGGAACATGTCTTACTATGGTGTGATTGAGGAAATATGTGAACTCATCTACACAACTTTTAGGTTCTCGGTTTTCAAATGCAAATGGATTGATAACAATGCTAGTGTATCGATGGACAAGCTAGGTTTTATAGTCGTCGATTTGAGCATGCATGGCACATTCTATTGAAGATCATTGCACCCATGTTTTACATGACATACAAGTGCTTTATGTAGCTGATCCTTATAATTCTAGCAAATCAGTGGTCATTCATGAAAAAAGTCAATTTGTTCATTCATGAGAAAAGTCAATTTGTGGGAGAGGCTAGTACATCTTCACTGCCTGACATTATTCCACACACTCTACTAAGACACCGGTAATATTGGCCAAGTTGAGATGTTTGTGGTGGGTTTAACATTGAGGAGATACCATGAATATGATGTGTGGATTGAGAGGCACCCCAAATCGAAGAAGTGGAAGAAGAAGAAGACATAGATTGGTGTACACATCATTTTAACTTGTTGAATGATTATAAGTTGTTTTGTGGTTTAATGTAATTGGTAAATTAATTTTCTTTCCATTCTATATTGAAATTAATTAATGATTGGGGAGGGAAACATATAAACTGATATCGTAAATCATCTCATTTGACTACTCGGTTAGTACGAAACGAAGACGGTGATGTTGTAAACACCACTTGAGGTCTCAAAAAAGGAATAACATACATATAAAATAGAGTTGACGATGTTGCACATACAACCGCTCAAGAATTTGATAAGAGCGAATTCCAGTGTGCGATTGGCCCCTTGGTTAAAACCAGTGCCTAAATCCACTTATATCAATTAATTCATGCAATCTCACTGGTTAGTCAGTAACCTGTCGGACTAATCACATGTGTGAATGAAGTAGCAGTTCTCTAACATACCTAAGAAATCATCACTGCTTAACCAATTCAGCCATAACTTGGAATATACTATCTAAAGGTCTAAATTCAAGTTAACAACAGTCAAACAAGAAATTTTGCAACTCAAGTTGATAAAACGAAATCCATGTAATACAAAACATAATATCCTACCATACAATCCATAAAACATCCAAAAATTAATATTATAAATTTAATAAAAGACATAATATTCCAATACAATCCTAACATGAAATCATCAATAAACGACATAGCAATCACTAGGGTGGCAGGAGATCTTCTTTCGACGAAATATTGCATAGTATTTTGATTTAGCCTTAGACTTATTGCCGGAAGACTCAGGATTTCTGTTGCTCGACTGCGATTCATCATCTGTGGTTTTCAGCATATCATCGTCATCCTCAACTCTCTCCTCCTCAGCGACATGTGGATGATGCTCAAGTGTAGCCATCTGGGGGTCCAAATGAGGTGCATTGATCGTACTGGAAAACATAGCCTTTAGCTCCGCCATTTCAACCATCATCTAGTGCACAATGCGTTCCATACGCTACTCCATGGGCTTAGTCTTGGTATATCCTTCAAGAGCATTCCCTAGATGCTGCGTGTTAGTCCTGTGGGAAAAATATGTTCTATTAATTCTAAATTAAGATATTTAAATATAAAACAATTGGAATAACCTAAAATCATGATAACTCTCATACCCAATCATGGGACAGGAGTGGCGGGGTAAGGATGCCCTTCTGTAGAGGTCAATGGAATAGCCTCGGGGCCGGACATAGCAGACACATCAATATTGCCATTTGGGACATTGCGATTCATCCACGTTTTCACCTCCAAATGTCATTGCTTCTAGCCGAAGTAGTTCCCATCGTAGTACTTTGGCTGGATCTTTACCGTTGATCAGAAGGGAACCTTCCGCCTCTCCAAAAGGGCAGCGATGACGCTTCCATGGGGTAGAGTTTGATTATTGGAGGTGAGGGCCATCGTGTGCATCTCCTGGAAAATGGCATACTTGGGGTCGACTACCTTCTTCTCCACAATGTGGTAGTATAAGACAACCCCATTGATCGTGCACTCCATTAGATGGCTGGCCGGGATGAGTATTTGGACGATGAAGTTGTACATCTTCCTCTACTTGAGCTCTAAGACATCAATCTTGATGTCCCTCGGCTTGATAAGCTCATTGTCCACTTCAACCTTGAAATACTTTTTCACCATGCAGTTGGGGTCAAGCGCTCCAAATGACTCCTCCTCGTCGACCCTCGGAGGATAATTATCCCAGAATTATAGCTATAGTGGCTCAACCACTGGTTGATCCTCTCCACCAACTATGCACCCAATGGCCTTGTTAATCAACTGCCTTGTCAGAACCAAGTCCACACCATTCACTATTGTCTTGTAGTATTTCAAGCTGAGCCAAGTGAAATTGGCGTAAAACTCCTTCACTTCTATTTCATATGTGAGCTTGTCGAGGCAAATAAAACCCTCTATTCTTGGCTGTTTGAGAGGTTCGATGAAAACATTCAAGTGGAACTGCTCCATGTCCTCGACCTTCTTTCCCTGATCTCTTTTATCCTCCGGTCCCGTATTATTTCAAAACACTTTTTGGCCTCCTCATCGATGAAGCATATATCATCAAATGTTGGTGATTGAGGGGTGTTTGTAGTCTTCTCCATTTTACCATCCGAGGGACCTTTTCCCGTGGTCTTACCCCTAGCCTTCTTTGTTGTTTGATTAATTGGAGCCATCTGACAAATAAGGAAATAGAGAACACTTCGCATAAGAGTCCAAAATCTGATGAAGTTTATGGGTTTTGACCAATTTTCCATGCTTGTCGTAGACATGTTGGCTAGATCGATGTGCCCTGTGCATACTCACACATTCAAGTGTATGGATGTGCAACGTTTCAGGGACAGTTGACTAAGACAAAATAGTGTGCGACTCGTACACGACATGTCCTAAAATCCCTATAGCCTCAAGCACAATTAGCACAACAACATGAATAGGTCATATACCAATATGAAGTAGCAAGTATTGGCCATAACAATCCCCTAACATTGGTCGTAGCCCTAAATTTTTAATGAAAACCCAAAAGAAATTATATAAACATAAAACCTAATCACGTAACGAAATGAAACATCTCATTCACTGTCATTGTAATAAAATCATCATATCAGCAACAAAAGAAGTCCCTCAAAGCAACAAAAACATCATTCAATTTGTTCGAAATGGTTACCTTGTCTAGGGTTTTGTCCGCTTCCCATTTTCACAAAAACCGGAAATGGACAATCTTGAATTGGAATTGAAGGTCGGTTTTGGGGCTATATAAATATCTAATGGTGGTTTTGGGTTGGGATTTGATGGTTTTCTAACCATTTTTTCATATGAGAAGTTTTGGGTGGGACGTCGTGGTCGGGAATGCGAATGGGTTGTGGGTGGGCTATTTATATACTCGACAACAAACAGTGTCATTTAATACTCACTCACAACGTCGCACTACCTGTCGTATTGGGCAACATAAACAAATAAGGAAATGTGACATCGTTGTTCATAATTTTGGGCCACACTTATGACTTGGGCCTAAAAATATTATATTTAGGCTTAGACCAGAGTGGCTCAAATCGGCACTTGGCAATGTCGCAAACATAATCGACAAAACCGAAGGACGACAGACATATAAGCAAGTCCGCGGGTTATAAAAATTGGGTTGAATTAGACCACCGGCCCAATCGTAAAAAATTGAGCCTAGTCAATGGTGGACTGAAACCACATTATCCGATGTCGTACCTGTATGTCTTCTTTACCAATAATGGTTTGACATTGAAGTGACATAGCAATATGGTTTATGGGCCGACAATCCCAGAAGCAATAAATGTGAGCCAAATTAATTAATGGTTGAATTAATTAATATGGAGATCTTTTTCCATAGTACAATAACTAATAAAAATATTGGAATAGCGAAAAAAACTAGCTATGGCTACGCCCTATCTTCAAAAACCCTTACTCGTATATAATAAGGTTGACAATCCTTAAGCTTAAAAGGAAAACCCAATGTAAATGTTGTAACTGATATATTATGGCTTCGGATGACATATGCTATGATTGGACTTCAACCATCTTAACTATCGAAATGGTAATCGTCAAACCCTCACTCGTGTAATATGGTTGATTATACATGGGTTCATAATGAAAACCCTATGTAACTATTAGATCGGGTATATTTTGGCCTCAAATGAGATCGGCTATGTCTGGCATTAAAAAAAGTCTTAACCACTTCGATTGGTAATGTTCGAACCCTTACTCGTGTAATAAGGGTTGACTATTTGTGGGCTTAAAAGAGAAACCCTATGTAAATGTTGTAAGTGATATCTTTTGGAATCGAATGACATGGGCTATGATTGGAATTCAATGATCTTAACCATCGAAATGGTAATTGTCAAACTCTCACTCGTGTAATAAGGTTAACTATCCGTGGGTTCATAATGAAAACCCTATGTAATTGTTAGATCTTATATATTTTGGCCTCGAATGAGATTGGCTATGTCAAACATTGAACAATCTTAACCACTAATATTGGTAACATTTAAACCCGTAGTCGTGTGATAGGGTTGACTATTTATAGGCTTAAAAGGAAAAACCTATGTAAATGTTGTAATTGATATCTTTTGGCATCGAATGACATTGTCTATGATTTGACTTCAATATTCATAACCATCAAAATGGTAATTGTCAAACCCTCACTCGTGTAATAAGGTTGACTATCAGTGGGTTCATAATGAAAACCCTGTGTAATTGTTAGATCTGGTATATTTTGGCCTCGAATGAGATTGGCTATGTCTAACATTGAACAATCTTAACCACTGCAATTGCTAATGTTCTACTCGTGTGGTAGGGTTGACTATTCGTGGGCTTAAAAGGAAAAACATATGTAAATGTTGTAACTGATATCTTTTGGCATCGAATTACATAGGCTATTATTTGACTTCAGTAGTCTTAACCATAGAAATGTTAATTGTCAAACCCTCACTTGTGTAATAAGGTTAACTATCTGTGTCTTCATAAGAAAACCCCTATTAATTGTTAGACCTAGTATATTTTGGCCTTGAATGAGATCGGCTATGTCTGGCACTAAACAATCTTAACCACTGCGATTGGTAATGTCTGAACCCTTACTCGTGTGATAGAGTTGACTATTCGTGAGTTAAATGGAAAACCCTATGTAAATGTTGTAACTAATATATTTTGGCATCGAATAACATAGGCTATGATTGGATCTCAACAGTCTTAATCATCGAAATGGCAACCCTCGCTCGTTTAATAAGGTTGACTATTCGTGGGTTCGTAATGAAAACCCTATGTAATTGTTAGATCTGGTATATTTTGGCCTCGAATGAGATCGCCTATGTCTGGCATTGAAAAATCTTAACCAATGTGATTGGTAATGTTCGAACCCTTACTAGTGTGATAGGGTTGAGTAGTAGTAGGATGAAAAGGAAAACCCTACGTACTTGGCAGAAATAACATCGGGTATTACTGGCCTTCATCAATATTAACCGTCAAAAGGGTAATGTTCGAACCCTTACACATTTATTAAGGTTGACTATTATTTGGCTTAAGATAGAAATCCTATGTAACTAATAGATCAGACTTTTTGGTCACAAAATAGATTAAGAAAAACATATGCAAACCCTAGTATGTGACGTCGCATCTGTCGTCTCGCTTATTGACTATAGGCCAAAGTTTTGGCAACGTCGTACATTCATGTAGATTGGGCCATTTGGTCCATACACAGACCCATTATATTCCATTGAACCGATGGCATTACCGACATTGAAACATACATCTTGTAACCCAACTAGTAGTCGACACACTTGCGATGTCGTACATTCATATGGGATGGATCTATTGGGCAGATTTTGACCCATGAATAGACATAAAATACTCATGAACGACATGTCACATAAGCCTTGCTATGTCACTACACTGGCGGGAGTATATCTTTATGCACCGTACTTAGAAAAAAGAACCCCCTTTTTTTTTTGAAAAAGCATTCTTTGCCAAAAATGGCACCCTCTCCCTACAAAGATCCAAATTTCATCATCCCCATTTCCTTTCTCCTACTACAAATCTAGCACCAATAACACCCAAATTCACCACCCCCTATAGATGCCAAATGGAGAAACAAAGGGAAAGTGAAGATGTCCTCATAGGAGGGGAATCCATGAATCAAAATTGTGGTAAGGTTCAATTTTTCTAACTTGACATGATCATATTGGAAATGATACATCCATTAGGGCTGATTATTAAGTGAGTGTTTACTATTTCTATGTGATAGATATTTTATTTATTTCCTTTTAGATTGTGGACAACACATGTAGGGTTGTATGGTTACATTAAAGATATAATTTTTTCCCAAGTATATTGTGTGTACCACATGTAGAAGCTTGCTAATGGTGGTTATTTGATATGTAAATAAGATGAAATGTTTAATTTTCATCATTTTCGGATGTGAATATTAACTTCAAGAGATGTGTATTTTGTGTATCACTGAATGATGACATGTTTGTAGTGGTGTGGTGCCTAGATCTTATATTATTCTATATTGAATGTAACCTCATATCTTAAAAAAACCTTTGTGTGGATTTAATGTCAAAGTTGAACTTTATATATTATTTTGCCTTAATATTTGGAGAGTGTGTTTATTTAACTTTTATTTTTAGGTCTTGTTGTGGTAAACCCCGATAAGAGGAAACGGCCCAAAAAAGGGAGAAATGTCAATGTATAGAAAAGACATGGGCAAGGTCGGGGTTGAGCAACTTGTAAAAAAATCAATAGACATGGTGGAGAAGGGAATGAAATTTCCTATGAAGTTTGATCACGTCAGGATTACAACAGGCGAGGAGAGAAATTGGTGGCCTAGTTATCTAGGATTGATAGCTAGGACTAACGTAGATATTTTCTTATCCGAGTCGTGGCCTTGTGTTGATGATGATTATAAGGAAAAGCTATGGAAAACCATTGAGTTTGCCTTTGAAATTTAGTGTGATGATATGGCAATATTGAAGAGGAAAATATATGATGCTTTGGTGAAAGATGGAGAGATTTCAAATAAAAATTGGCTAGGGATTACGTGTTTGGAAAGAAGAAGAATTTCAACCCAAGACTTAAGCATCCATTCAAGTGAATCGGGTTGGAAGAGTTTTGTTGCAAGAAAGCCAGGGGATAAACAATCAGTAAGGAATTTACATTTACATCCTTACATGTATATACACAATGGGTACATATTCATGTTTATATGCACTCATATTATTACTAGATATACGTGCTTATGCATGAGTATAACAGATTCGATCATTATTATGAATTTGAAACTCAAACATTATTCCATTTCACAAAGAATAACAATTATTCTGAAGCATCATAAGTTTAAGGAACTCAGAAAGCACACATCTAAATCCATTCTCTATCTCGCTACCTTATGATTTTCGACCCAAGTTCCAAAATTGTAACATATCCTAACACAATAGGGATACTAGAACCGACATTATATTCCTATATGAGAAATCAAACTGGCGAACTGTATTCCAGTTACAAGAGTATAGTTTCATTTAATTTGTATCGCCAAATGTGAATGTCATTTGTAGTTGTTAGTGATTTATATTCGTAAAGGTCTATATTTTGCCTCAAAAAGAGTACCACATGGTGAACATGCGACATCTCACAGTACTATTTGGGCTATAGATCATTATAATCGACTAGTGTTTGACGTCATTTATAAACTAGGGTTAAGCACTTATTTAGATCGACGATGCATGCGAGGTCGTATATTGTTCATTCGACTTGTGTAATTTTATTAATGAAATGTGGACCGACATCGGTCATAAGCTGGAATTGTATTTCATTTTTCCTTCTCATTTCACCTTATTGATTTGTAGTTAGAACCATTTGATATGATTGTTTTGCAGGGTCTAAGAGCAAAAAATAGTGAGCTTTCAAGAGAAAACAAGATGCGCCACGCTATGGGTCGTGGACGTGACGCACGAGTTTTTGAGAAGCATGATGGAAATGTTCGAGGCTAGAGTGTTTGACAAGGTGGAGCAAGAAATGAAGGACGAGGAGGCGAGGAATTATACGGAATGTCCCACACCCGATGAGGTTCCCCGATTAAAAAATGGCTAAAAGGATACAAAGGCCGTGGAAAGAGTGAGGGTAAGTTGCCCATCAAAGATGCAAAGTTGGTTGCGTAACAAATTGTAAGTTTTCCAACTTTTAAGTTAATAAAATATTAGTGATTTTGTTCAATAATAATTTCGAGCAAATGAGATTGATTATTGGAAATTTATAGAAGGATCTAAAAAGAAAATAAGAGTCTGGCTAGTTCATCGGTGTTGGAAAAAATACATACTAGGAGTTCTGCTTAACAAGAATAAACATCTGGACCAGGTTTGGTGTGTCAGTACTCTTGATACACATAGGGACGTCTTTGTCAAACCTCGGCCACCTAAGATTTACATTGCTTCAAGTAGTCAATAAAGAGAGATTGATGCTTTCAATTTTACATCTAGCCAACTAGTGGTTTATGTCTCGCAGCAAGAATCAAATGGGAGGAAAATGCCACTAGAGTTGGAGAGAATCATTGCAAGTATAAAACCAACACCAACTACCTCTTGCTCTTCTTCTCCGAAAATCTCAATACATGCCCACCCGGAGTGTGATAGTAGGCTCATCCAACCATCTAGTATTTTGACAACACCTCTTTCCTTTGATAGGCTAAGATAGGAGTTTGTAGAAGCCAAGCAATGCGACATTAAGGAAATAGTTTATATACTATACTTTCATTTCATAAAGTAAATTATACTTTGTTTTAAATTAGCTAGTCTTCTTGTGTAGGATAATTCCTTGTGCATACTACTTGTTGAACGTTTTGATGGTGAGAGCCACGTGGTGACGGAAGGTAAAGTTTACACATCTATTCGAGTGCATCATAAAATATGACCGTGAAGGAGAATGTGGTGGTCAATGTCACAAATATCCTTGTAGATGGTATAGTTCTTCCAATCCCAGAACTCAAGGCAAATATGGTGGACGAGGCGTTAGAAATGTTTGTTGAATGGCCCCTTCGTTTGGTCAATATTTTGGACAACAGGCCTACTAAGAAGGTAACATGATAATTATTTGGCATTACTTATGATTAGATACGTATGTTGTGTACATAACTTTATCCGTTGATTTCATGTAGATCAATACAAGGATTAGTAGCCCGAAGAAATTTCCCAATGCATGCAGGTATCCAAAATCTACAAAGTATCATGTATCTAGAATTAAGCCACCACCATTCAATCATTCAAATTATGGTTCCCAGAAGAACATCTACACGGTTGCGACAGCTCACCCTCCATCATCTTCGTACAAAATCACTGTGGAAGAACTAGGTATTTTTGGGTACAAGGTAAATCCAATCATCCCGAAAGATGATTTGGAGGGTTTGTTCCATTTCAATAATGTCTTATCTCCCGTGATGAAACTACATTGGATGTATGTATTAATCCATCACCCTAACTTTATTCATCAATATAATTATTTCATTTTGCTTCAATCTGTCATGTCGAACCATGTTTACAGGCTCTTGCATATACAATCCATTTCCAAAATGAAAGGGTGGATAAGGGTTCTTTGCCTAAGAAAGATCCAACATGACCATGTTTCTATGGAAGAGCATCTGTCCTACTTGAGCTCCTGATTGAGGTTAAAGGAAAATTCAATATATATCGCATCTTATTACGAGAGGTGAGTCAACTATACTTAATTATTACCTTACTCTTGTTTGGATTCTTTTAAATATAATTTGATTATAACGAATTAATGAAAATTTCATTTTTTAGCAAACATTGAATGGTGGCCACCATTGTTCTTCCTTCAAACACTGTGTTCTGGTTCAATCCATTATAAGAAACACATCGGAAACTATTACATTCTCAATTTCAAAAGTGATAACGGATCCCGTAATTAGCAACCGCAAAGATTCCATTGTAAATCTGATATGAATGTCCTTGCGAAGACTCTGGTTTGCGGAATATTGGATCTTTAATTTGAGTGGGAATCTCGCCCAACCACACAAATTGTACGAATTGCAGCGTCTAGCCCGCAGGGTACACTCAACTCGACTTCTAAGCGTCTAGCCCGCAGGGTACACTTAAAAG